>JAULCC010285923.1:0-12172 GCA_032358795.1 Nuttallia obscurata | reverse complement strand
AGGGTATATTTGTATAACCCATAATCTGTTAGCAGTTGACAGTTATATAACATATATTGTCTACATACATAACAAACAGTTTGGTTGGTTTGAAAGACAGAAAGAATTTCAAGATGTTAGATCTAACGCCGTATTTTACAGCATCTGTAATAAGATGTTAAAACGGTCTGTGTATTTAATTACAAATAGCATTAACAGTTATGTACGTAATACATAACGTTTCACAAAAAAACAACAAGAGCAAAATAACAAACAAAAACGAAAAAACAACAACAACACAATAACAAACAAAAACAACAACAACACAATAACACACAATTATCTATAAGCGGTTTGTCGTTTCTAATACTGAACGTCTAACTTAATATTTCAGAATATTTATACAGAATCAGCTATTCCATAATCTACAGTAGTATAACAAAGAGCCTCGTCGACAGGTTATGCTGTGGAATGAGATGTTTGTATTGACTCGTATTTACTTGAGAACCCTTAGCCTGCTGAAACAATGTCGTCTGCTTAAACTGTCGCCTGCCTTAATTTCAAAATTCATCAGAATAGCCCAATATTTGGAGAAACAATTGGCCGAGTGTCAAACAGCTTGGATCCTGAATAGGCACATAGTTACTCGGCGTCTAATCTGGATCCAAGCTGTTTGCAAATTCTATCACGGTCGCCCTTAGCAGATGTCTATTAAAATGCGTATTCCAGTTATTGCCAAATGAAATGTAGTGAAATGTGGATTACCTTCGCGATACTTCGGGATGTGCCTTTCATCATTAGTGCGTTTCATTGAGATTGAGCTCGCGGTCTCAAAATCTGAAAAAAAGGGTTTACATTCGTTTCGTTTTGTTTTTCTCTCAGTTCGCTTCAGGAAATTTCTATAGATTACACACACTAGTACAAAACAAAAAGTCAATTTTAAGAAGATGCATAACCCTTCAAAAAGAACAAATTAAATCAATACTTATTCAGGACGAAATTTTGAAACTTTTGTGTAAAATTCAAAAATACATTTACTTATTTTCCATAATGTTGGACTATATTTATGTTATGACTAAAATCTTTTATACCATGAATAATTATTCATAATTGAATTATTACCTTGGAAATATTTTTAAAAAGAAATTACCTTTCGTATTTTCTGTTACATTTTCATCAGCATAACCACTTGCTGTAGGATTCGCGGCAACAGAATCTGAAACATTTGATAATTTACCTCATTTATAATATAATAAAAATGACAGTCCTTGAATAGTAAAGTATTGTACACTCTCCTACGAAAATTACACAATTAAAACAAAATAAATGTGTTTATTTTATCTCTGACATGCCATTTAACTATGAATGTCTATTTTATGTTAACCATTCTGTTATTAAAACTTGAGTAAAGTAGGGAGTTTAAATCGGCTTATATTCTAATATTAAAGTTATTATTAGATCTTATAGACTTCAATTTACCATACACGATCACATTATTAATTTGGATATATTCGGGGAAAAGGTTACACCAGTGCATATATACAGATAAGAGGACCATAATGATCCGCCTTCCAGCTGGCTTGCGGTAGGTCGGTGGTTCTACCCGGGTGCACCATGTGCCTGAAACAGTGTACAGAGGTCCCCCGGGGTCTTCCTCCACCTGTAATGAGCTGGACGTCTCGATATGACTGAATACTGTTAAAGCGACGATAAATTCCTAATAAATAAACAAACAACAAACAAACCATAATGATCCTGTAATCGCTCAACTGAAACCCTAAATAAAAAACTTACATAAATAGCTATTGAAAAATGCAGCATCTTTTGCGCACTCAAGGTTTAACTTAGATTTGATCTGATAAACAAATTACCTTCTGTCTGAACTGCTGCAATGGCCTCAGCACCTGAAAAAAAAAATCTCGCGAAAACATATATCAGTAAACATGAAAACAAATCTGCTCTACTGATTTCAAAACAACATTTGTCCACCTAAGAGATTGCAATAAAACAATAGTGTAATTTATTTCAATATGAAATCAGTTAATACACTCATTCATGACATAGGACGTTCTATTCACCAGAGAATTATTAAAGAAGAGCATACATGGCTGAGTGATTTAGGGTTATCTTGGTCATTGACTTGCAATTCCTTCACCGGTAAGAGTTCGAATCCCGGCTTGGGATTTTTCATGTAAGGATATCTGCCAGCTGACTTGCGGTAGATCGGTGCTTTTACCTTGGAGCACTCTTTGCCTAAACTAATGTATAGAGGTTTCCCGGGGTCTTCCTTCACCTGTAATGAGATTGACGTCGCGATATGACGTTAAATTGCAACAAACAATAAAAAATTAATGTAGAGAAAATTGTCTACATTTGGGACAATGTTTTTTATGGAATTTAATGAAAAACCTCCATATTTGTGTCTTCATTTATATCATTATGAGCCGTGTAGTTTCGTTGAAACAGATACAACAGTATTTGGAGTACAACACCTCTGTTTGTTTTGTCTGTTGACTTAGTCTAAACATATTTATTTGCATATAATACGAGGGTTGTTTTATAAGTAGTGAGCCTTGTATGGAAGGAGTTAAGCAGTGAAGTTAAGCAGGAATGTCTTTTTAATCCTTCTATTTCAAGGCTATTTAAGTCTGTGTATCCGAAGACTGGTGTCATTTGGTCACTTTATGTCGAAGAGGTAGCACTCTAAAGCACTCACAAGGCAAGTGACTTTTGCAAAATAGACAACTCGCTGAAAGAACAATGATTCAATATTTGCATAAGAAAGGTCTAGCACCTTTGATATGGTAGCAGTACTAGGGAATATCGCCCCATCAGACTTTCATCTATTTCCAAAATTGAAAAAAAGCCATTTTCAGTACCCACTTCCGGTCAGATGATGACGTCATACATGCAGTGAAGGACTTTCTGGACGGTCAAGAAAGGGACGTCTTTGAAAGCGGCATTGAGTCCCTTAAATATCGCTTGCAACAGTGTACAAATACTGAAGGGGATTATGTTGAAAAATAATGCAATATGTCCGCCAAAAGTCAAACCCTTACATATAAGGCTCACAACTTATTAAGCAACTCTAGTATATGCTAGGGATTTGGGTCAGAAGTTATTACAACCTTATCTAAAGCTCTCTCGCCAGATACATTCATTATTGTTATAATTATCTTTGTTTATGTCGTTAAAACTATGTAACCATATTGAGACTGAAATAAAGATATCTTCTCTCTTCCAAGGGCATTTGTCATTACTTGAGTGAATGGTGTGATAATGAAATAAAGATAGCTGAACAAAGAATGTAAAGGAAAATGCATATTAATGGCATGAGTCTCCTGGCAGTGGACGTGTATCTTCCGTTCAATAAATATTACAAAATAAGAACATTTAAGGAGTTTTATTGTTAATTTGTTTTTAAAAGATTAAGTTTCAATCTAAAGTATACGGATTTGAAACTTATAGTGTCTTTGAAGTTAATCAATTTTTTATATTATTATCACAATCAATCATAACTGGCTATGCTCCATTGTACTATGATATACTTGTAACACGTGCTTACCTAAACAAAACTTGTGTAACCAGCAGTCATTTTGTTTGTAACATGGATATACATTGCTATTACAAGTTGTAAAGGAATTTATGTTGTTGTTCAAATTCACAGATTGATTTAACTGCAAGTCTATTGTGACGAAACTACGAATGAAACGAATAAAAGAATTTCGATTAGACTTATTACTGTTTATTATCTTGTAACAACTGTTATTGTTACTGTGTTACGTGTCAGACATTTAAACCAGTCCACATTATTTAGCTTTGAAGTTTGTTTCTTTTTGTAATATATATGTATATATATATATATATAATCATTCTCTTTTTTAACATAGAGTATTCTAGTTATAATAGATCGTAATCTCAATGAATGGTTTACTTGATCTCATGCTAGCTATGGATGATATATTCGGATTACTTTCTAGTAACAATATAATCACGTTAATTGCTAAACAAATACAGTGCATAAACAGTAGAACTATATAGTCAATAGAACGAATATATAACTATAAAACATTGTCACTTTATATTGTTCAACAAAACACCAAACACTCTTCTACACAAACCACAGTGACTAGAAGGCCCAGTGTTTTGGTGTTATGATAAATGTGAATTAGAATAAGTTGACAATTTTAATTATTTAGGAACTGTTTTCAATTATACTTGCACATTTGCACTACACCAGGAAACTTAAGCTTGTAAACGTTTAAAAGCGTTAAAACATATCAACTGAAACCTAGTGTTAAATGTTAGCTCTTTGATGCCTTCGTTGGTGCTATCTTAAGCTTTTAGCTGTGAGATCTGGGGTTTGGGTAAATCCAAAGTAATTGAACGTATCCATTTGAAATTCTGTAAAACATCATTCAATGTTAAAATGGCTTCTAGTAATATGGAAGTCTATGGTGAATTGGATTGAACTCGTTAAATACTTACACATGTTTAAAAGAATGTTTTGCTCTTGGACAGTATTTGGATTTTTTAAACTACGTATAGCATTAGCTAGACTTAGATTGTCTTCTCAGAACCTACGGATTGAAATAGGTCGCTATAGCCAGAAAAGGACAGAAAGAGCTTTTCGATATTGTACAATAGATGATAGTTGAAGAAGAATACCACTTTATAATTGTTTGTTCCGAATATGAACATATTAGAAAGAAATATATCAGAAGTTATTAATACAGACATCCGAGTATGATTCAATTTGTTGAATTGACGTCTTTGTCAAAATTAGAGTGTTATTTGTAAAATCAGTAGATATGTGTATGAAGCTTAAGCTCATAGAAATTCTGTTATACAACACCATTCAAATATTGTAATAAGTATGCATCTATTTACTAAATGTTTTTAAAAGCGAACAACCATCGTATTGCTTACATCTTCGTATAGTTGTGAACATTATTTTAAATAGTATTTAGTAAAACCCTGGCAGTTTGGTGTAAAAGTGCTAGAGTTGTCCATCCTCCTTAATGTTATTGTATTGTTATATTGTGAAAAGTTTTTGTTTTTTTAAATACTGATGTATTTGATTTGTCATAACTATAATCTTGCTTTTTCCGGTTATATTTAATTTTACTTCTCATGCAATAGTAATGATTTGTGCATAAGTAGATAATCAGCATTATAAGACTTACAATGTTCAGTATTTATTTGGATGCTTAGGAACCGTCGTTGCAAATTGGTGTTTTCTGGTTATTGCATAACAATATATTTATCACAACAGTTTTGCATAGCTGCGACACAGCTAATCGATATACAATACTCTTATATAACAGAAATTATTTTTTTTATAAAAATGGAGAGCCAAGCAGAGAAAATTTACAGGTTGGTTGGCAACAATGTAAACCCAGATCAGATCAACTGAATAGTATGAGACTAGCACATGTGTGCACGGTATGGTTAATTAACCTGTGCATACCACAATTTGTTTTTTACGTCTCGTGCCAGTGGTACGAAACTTTACAACAAGATATAAGAGAATATGAACAACTGACTTAGTATTGTGTGCATTCCGTTCGGTTTGCTAAAACTCTAAAAAAAACGTATGAGATGTTTGATTTGGATTTGTTCAGCCTTTTATGTGTGTACGATTGACGATTACAGTGTACACAACTGGTAATTCAAACAATAACATATTCATTCGTGTTGAACAAATTTATATGTTTGTAAATAATTTTAGTGTTTTTTTATGCGTGTATTTTGCATTTTCTTCTTAAAACTGCTTGTCGACATGTATTTGAATATTTTAAATTCAATCCAGCCTGTTTTGCTGTTGCTAACCAGTCTACGATCGATCGACCAGAGCAATCCTTTATGTTTAAAGTGTTTTTACTTTGCAATTTAAGGCAGTTCTCATTTTTATTTTCAGCTTTTAAATTCAATTTTTTATCACTTACTTTAGCCATGTTAGCAATATAGCACCAGCCTTTGTTATATGTCTGCATGGGAACTGTAGAGTGATTAGTTAAGTTGGTTGACTCTTTGTCAGTGTGTCTTTGTGCAAATACTACTGAGTTATAAAATACGTAGAAGTTATAAGTTGTACCTTGATGAGACATAAATACTAAAATACAAAAATACCCTTAGTAATGCTATAAGGCAACTTTATTTATAATAAAAAAATAAAATATATAAATGACAGAATGTTCATGTAATAGCAAAATCATCTAACATATATAATCATAATGTGGATAAGATAAAATGCCCACACAGCAAAAAAGTCAAACTAATAAAATATTATAGGCTGACTATAAGTATGACACAATTACACACTTGATTAACATATAGACACACTGATATATACCTATTTGATGGGGAAGGTATTCACTATATAAACAGAGAAGAAATATATTATGAATAGATTTAGATTGTACGTATACAGTAAAAGGTTGAACATATATAGTTTCGGGTTGCACAATTAACGAACCGTATATAAAAAGGCTTATAGAACATGGTAGTATTTGTTACTGTATAATTTCTCTGGATTAATGACACAATTATTTCATGCATGTATGCTATTTTATAATTGTATTGTATACACAACCTGGTAGTATTTGTAAATTTATATCTTCTCTTGATTATTGACACAAACATGTCATGTATGTATACAGTTTACTTTTATATGATTGCATTGCATACACAGCCTGTCAGTATTTGTAAATGTATACTTTCTCTTGATAATTGACACAAACATGTCATGTATGTTTACCTTTTATATAATTATATTGTATACACAACCTGGTAGTAGTTGGTATTGTATACATTCTCTGGATTATTGACACATATAATTCATGTATGTATACTTTTATATAATTGTATTGTATACACAACATGGTAGTATTTGTTACTGTATACTTTCTCTTGGTTATTGACACAAACATGTCATGTATGTATACTATTATATGTTTGTATATTGTCGGTATGGTTCTGTGGTATACGCCTCTTTCTCCGAAAATTCCTGACACGTTTCCCGTTTGAAATAACAGTGGAAAACGTGTTACCATACCGTTTTAGTGGCAAAATTCACCCGTCACGGAGACTGAGGCTTGACTTGGATAGGACCTGGGACCCCTGCATTGAAATGCAAGCCATATAACCCCTACTCCGTCGAGCCCGGCTTGAGTATAAATCATATGATCAGGTTTAAACTTAAGTGATATCTTTTTCCTTTTATCACTCTGTGATTCTTATTCTTTTTAGATCTAGTTTAAACATGTTTTATTTGGTTCAATTTACAAAGGGTATACATATATATCAGCAATGAGAAAAAGGATTAGATCGGAAGCAATACCTTATAGAGATCCTTTCCTTAACAATATTTAGTTAATATTGGTGGAATTAACCATATGCACGTATTATCAAATAACATAGAAACAAATTTAGCTAATTTTATAAAAGAAACTTTATTATCTGAAATTCGTCAATAAATCCTTTCAATTAAGTTATAATTCATATAGTCACTTTATGCACAAATGTTCATGAAAGAAAATGTTTTTTTATAAACAATATTGTTAAGTTATGAGCAATATGTATGTATGTTTATACATGCTTTGCAATAATGTGCATATTGTACAAGTTGCTAATAAACATATGTTCTTTAAACAAAAAACTGTTTGTACTTTGAGATTGATTGAAAATATATTTGTCTGTAAATGTATTAATTTAAGAGAAACACATTAAAATGAAGAAAAATAAACAATTCGGATAACATCACAAAAAAGCAAAGGAAACCTAAAGGTATAGTAGATTGTGTTCTGATGAGTGATACGAAGGAATGCACAGATCAACTGAGTCGACAGCATCGCTAGGCCAAGTTTCAGAAAATGTCAAAGCTATTCAATTCAGCAGCCAAACTTAGAAATGTCCAGAGAATAACTGCTTGAGATTGCTCTGCTACAGGGCAATACACTTCTCAGCCTGCAATCTGTAGTTTCATGTTTCAATCTCATGGTCAAGCAGTTGGCAGCAGAGGCCTTTAAGTTACTGTAAACAGTTAGCTGGTGATCGCTAACAACACCTCATGCTAGAGGGCCTATGCAGAATTTTAGCTGCTTGAGCAGTTACTCTCTGGACTGAGAATGCTTTGGACATAATAGTGGACCAGTGAAAAATATGATAAAGATCCAATGAAGAGGCAAAAGATTCGTACAGTGTAGAATTGGAAATATTACATGAACTATTTCTAGAGTTTTCAGGGCTTGGATTTTGATAAATGTCCCTAGAACAAATAAAAAATAATCGAAAGCCATGCACTAAATATTATTACTACGTAAAGATTTCCTATATAATGATGGAAGATTGAAACATTAGCTTGATCGTCATCTACTAGGATGAAAAAAACGTACACGTTTTACGATGTCAGGTGCATCTTGAAGCAGTGAAAAAAATAGAAAGCTACAGTACAGATATCCAGGATAAGAAGAAGAAATGCATTACCATTGAGAGCTTAAATATGCAATGTTACGACAACTTGATAACAGCAGTTTGACAGCTAGATTTGTTGTATTACTAATACTATACGAGATTACACAGCTTTGAATATTTTTTACCTTCCCATTTTCAAAATACTCTTATACTCATAAGAAAAATATTTTACAATCATTTCTATTAATAATGTAAATTTGCGTTTACACCGTTTTAATTTTTTTATCACATTATTTCCGGTCTGGGAGTGATATAACAAGCCTCATATATTTTTCGGTTATCACTCCTTTTATATTTTTAATATAACATGACCACTCATGTGATATCTATATTCTATGTTACAATTATTATTCAGTAGTGCATCGATCTGTTGCTATACAATATACATCATACATCTTAAAACTAACTTCAGTACAACTCCTTTAGGTATCCCCCATACATTAATGCTAAAGAACTATTACAGCAGTTCTCAAATTAAGATAACCGCCAGACATATAGAATAATCATATGTGTACACTTGTTTTATAAAATAATATATAATATGTGATTTAAGCATTTTAGCCTTTTATTGTTCGTTTTGATTTGCGCAATTTAAATGCTTTTTTGTAAAACATTGGGAATATTTTGTATAGAACAGATAAAAAGTTGCGAACAAAAGTTTCACATATAATTATAAATAGAGATGAAAGCAATAACTTACCGGAATATGCCAGTGCTTTGTCGAGGTAAAGTGCCTGTGCACCACGCGTGTAGATTTCATTAAACACTGCGAATAAAAGTAAATCAATTCAACGTTGTTGAAAAAAACATAACTAAAACATACAATAGTTGCAAGCACAAGGACTTTTGACAAATGCAAAAAATGCTAACATAATAATCATTGGGGAAAAAAAAGCAACCAGAGCACATCGACTAGATGCGGAAATGGCAACACCAATATCGCTTTTCAACTGATATAACAACAACAGCACCGCCTATTAACAAAAATTGCAACAACAACACACCCTTCTGACAGACATAGCAACAACAGCGCCATACTGACAGAAATATCAACAACAGCACCGCCTAGTGACAAAAACAGCAACAAAGCGCCGCATAGTGACAGACATAGCAGCTACAGAACCCTACTGCTAAAAATAGCAACAACACCACCTCCTTGTGACAAACATAGCAACAACAGCACCCTGCTGACAGAAATAGCAACAACATCACCGCCTAGTGACAAAAATAGCAACAGCAGCGCAGCCTACTAACAGACATAGCAACAACAGACTTACCTGACAGAAATATCAACAACAGCACCGCCAAGTGACAGAAACAGCAACAACAGCGTCGCCTAGTGACAAACATAGCAACAACATGCCTTACTGACAGAAGTATCAACAACAGCACCGCCTAGTAACAAAAACAGCAACAACGACGCCGCCTAGTGGCAGAAACAGCAATAACGGCGCGCCTAATGACAAATATAGCAGCAGCAACACTTTAATGACATTAACAGCAATAACAGTACCGCCTAGTGAATATCAACAACATCACCGCCTTGGGGCATACATATCAACAGCGACAGATATAACAACATAAGCACCGCCGAGCGAGAGCACAAAAATTCGTATTGGTTCCAACACGGCCGGAGGGACAAATCCAACATTATATGGCAGTCCCTGGATTAAAAAAAGAGGACATCCATCCATGACCTACAAAAGATCTCTTGACTCCGAGCTGTAATCTATATCATGGGGGGGGGGGCAAAAAAGAAGAACAAAACAGAGCCAGATTGAAGTCAATCGCGCAGTCTTCATGCTCATCCGTGGGCAAATTTAAGTAAGTTATAATACCAGTTTTCTTAACAAGCACGTGATTTCCATTCATTTATTTTTTCAATTTACAACACTTTAGCATAAATTCAAATAGAAGAAGCAGTATTCACAACACGCAGAAATAAGCTGAAAACAGTTGTGACGAAAACTGAAATATATACTGATACATACGTGGCGTTATATTCAGTCAAAAGTTTTTCACGGAATTTGGAACGAAGGGTCTCGGGTACGAAACCCATATGGACCACGGCGACGTTCTGATATACTTAGCGGAGCATCTCAAAGAGAAAAAACAACTTGTCAATGAAATATATTCAAAGTGCCTATGGTACAAACAGTGTTACCCTTCAAGTCACATACATCTGTGCTATGTAAACCAAAGTCTACTTGCTTATGAAATATAATTTTATTATATACCAATTTACCAAACACTTTATAGTATCGCCTGCTATTGATAATTGGGACACTTTGTTTGATTAATTTCATTAAATCATTATATGACTACAGAACATGAGCAGAAACTATATTCTATCAATGAAATATTTTAAAGTGTGTTAATAGAATAGAAGCTTTAATCTGCACAGTCACATATGAAAATAATGAAATTTCAGAGAAAACCCGGCATCATTGTTAAGAATAAAATAATTATTACAGAAATAAATCATTTCTCACAACACACGCGAAAAAAAAATTGTCCATGATAGACAGTTTGATACTTGTCATAATCTAGAAAGTCTTAAACAAAACGTCGTTCACTTTGTTCGTTTTCATTTATTTACACTTATGCCATCTGGCTCATAATGTGAGCGTGCAACTTTAAACATAATCAGTTATCTACATTTACTCTGGAGAATTATCACATATTCCCAGATAGCGGAAGGCGGATACATAGAACTCTTCTGTAGAGCTCTATGGTTCTTTTACGTGCCCAGTGTATAGCACTGATACACATGGGGGCTGAACCCCGACCGGTCACTTTATCCTGACACCGACAAACCAGTCTAACTCTAAAATCTGAGCGTCAAGGAGGGAAGCCATTACTACCATTTAAAGTCTTTGGTTTGACCCGGTCGGGGATCGAACCCGCGGCCTCCCGCACTGAAAACGGATGCTCTACCACTTGGGCTAACCGGGATGTAAAATTACTACTACCGGTATTTTAAACAGCAACCTTTCTTTAATTACAAAAAACAACAGTATAATTTGACTCAATATTTTACTCTCATAATGCAATAGCTACTACCATACTTTATTTTCCTCAAAGAGTATTGCTACATGGAGATTATATATACACGTATTAATATATAAAGACAAATCCCAACATTGGATAAAATATCCGGAATACAACCATTTGGGTGAAGTGTCAATATATACAATTTAAAGCATTAGTTTAGTGTACCTTTAGTCTCCACATCCCGGACTTGAGATTCGACCTTTACCTTGAAAACAAAGTAAGAAAACAGGTGTCATGTACACACAATATGCATCTGTGAGGAAAGGGCATGCATACTGTGGACACCATTTTAGTAGAATTAGTTTTCAAGTTTTAAACGATTTAATAGTATCAGTGACGAGTGTCGTATTAAGGAGAAGATACATCCCGAAATTGAAGCTAATTTACAGGATCAATTAAATATTTTATATTTGTCTCATGAATGATAACTGAAATTTCAAGCAGAATGCTTTATTCTTCTCGACAATCTGCAGCACTTGTTTGTTGAAGCAATACTGTATAAGAAATAAAAGTCATAATTTTAAATTTGACCCTGATCCTGAATTTGAAAAAAATGAGTGAACATGGCGCCTAGAAAAAAGATAAAAAAATAAGATAGAAAGTGTTCACACGGTTATCAGTTAATACCGGGTTACAGGAAGACATTAAATACTGGGTTTACATA
>JAULCC010285813.1:0-12172 GCA_032358795.1 Nuttallia obscurata | reverse complement strand
ATTTCTTCTCGATAAGAATTAACCGCCATTAGGGCGATGATCATGTAAATGATTTTGCCTAATAAAAGAATTGAATTCTATCTCAAAGGTCAAGGTCAAAATTATGGGTCAAATGTTATAATAAGTATACTTCGTGTTCGCTCTGTAACTCCAACAGACATGAGTGGATGTCATTGATACTTGGTAAAAATGTAAGACACCTTCAAGCAATTTGTCGCGAAAAAGAACCAGATTCATATCTAAAAGGTCAAGGTCATTATTATGGGTCAAATGTTAAAATGAGCATACCTCGTCCGCTTCGTGTCCGCTCTGTAACTCCAACAGTCATCGTTGGATTTCATTGATACTTGGTATAAATGTTAGGCACCTTGAGACAATATGTCGCAAAAAAGAACCAGGTTCCTATCTCAAAGGTCAATGTCACGTCAAAAGTTAGAAAGAGTATACTTCGTGTCCGCTCTGTAACTCAAACAGGCATGAGTGGATGTCATGATACTTGGGAAAAATGTTAGACATCTTCAAATGTTGTGTCGCAAAAAGAACCAGATTCCTATTCAAAGGTCAAGGTCACAATTATGGGTCAAAGATTGAAATGAGCATACTTCGTGTCCGCTCTGTAACTCTTTCAGTCATTGTTGGATTTCGTTGATACCTGATTCAAATGTTAGGCACCTTGAGACGATGTGTCTGAAAAAGGAACCAGGTTCCTATCTCAAAGATCGAGGTCACAATTATGGGTCAAAGGTTAAAATGAGTATTATTCGTGTCCGCTCTGTAACTCCAACATGCACGAGTGGATGTCATTGATAATTGGTAAAAATATTAGGCACATTGAATCGATGTGTTGCTATATCAACCAGGTCAAATGTCAAAACTGGCATTATTTGTGTCCGCTCTGTAACTCCAATACATGACATAGTTCCACATGCTACACCCTGGTTTTTGGTGGCCGATGTCACGTGACTGTTACCGCTCCTGTTCAAGTAGAAATACTGGTTTTATTGAATTTCCACGTCGATATATTATCAAATGTGTACTTCTCATTCTAGATTTGGCGAACGACATTGGCAGTTGGTGTGCTTGAATTGTGGATAACTTGGAAAGAGAAAACATTGTATTCTGCATTCTACATTTATGGATGGTGGACTACAGTAAAGCAGTAAAGAAGACAATAAAGTTTTACCGTACCGATAATAGTCAGTGCCATGAAGACTTTAATACGACAGTTACACAAACAACAGCCATCGTCAATCACCCAATGTTTTTTGCTTGCGTACAAGTGACTGTGATATATATTTGCCATTGTTACCATACTGACTGTTTCCATGTGTGAATATATTTTTTACCCATATAACACATTTCAAACCAATTAACGAACGCCTAAATGGCATAAAGAGGAATGCTGAACGTGTATATCATAATCAGCGGCGTATAATGAGTGTTTGCATGTACGCATGTTTAGGGGTACGGGGGTGTGCTTCTAAAAATAATCGTTCCACCCTACATCACCTTTTGGTGGGGTATTTTTGCAAGCATTTCTGTTAGAGTATAAAGGGAAAACATGATTGTATGTTTTATCCTTGACTTTCTCACATACAGTTTATATACAGTTAAAATGTACAATATAAACACAGTAAAGGCTGTTTCGTAAATATGCTTATGTTCATAGAAAATGCACCGCTATTATTTTGTATTGGAACGTATCACATATAAAAACTTTTATGGAAATTGGAGTTAGATCCATAAAACATGGTTTAGAAAATTCCATCACTTTTACCAGTGTTTAAGTCTGAGTATGGTGTAGGAAGGAAAGTTCAGTTTAGCATCTCGTATGCCCCCCGTAGCGAAGTGATTGGCACCTGCGCCTCATACTGCGAATCAAACGCAGAACCCGGTACTAGGGTATCGCATCCCGTTGCATTTGGGGCATTGATCAATTGAAGATTGGTATTAATGACGAGACGTTCACCGTTGACGCTCCTCCCAAGGTTTCGCAGTATGAGACGCCGCTGCCAGTCAGATTTTCGATGCAAACGGGAGACACACGAGATACTTAACTGAACTTTCCTATCTACACAATACTCAGTCAAACGTTAACATAGTCAAGAGTGACGGAATACTCAATTTCAGGAGAAGTGTTTATGTGATATGTTGCTAAACAAGATAATACAGGACAAAGTACTGCCAAGAAAAAGGGACATAAAGTGAAGGACAAAGGGCAATTTAGCCTTGTGTCCTTGCCCGGCCCAGACTACGTCGGTGGCCGGCGGGCCTCAGGCCGTGAAGGCGCAATGCAATACAGCCTCGTGACTAAATTGATATAGGCAAATTTGGCTTGGTCCAAAATTATATGGTCTTTGCATGGATACTCTTTTATCTTTTTTTCAGTATTTTTTTTTAAACTCTCTGAATCAATGACATAATGTAAACCTTTGTAAAAGTTGCAGAACAACTCGGTGTCCCTGCTGGCCCCGACACCATATTTCTTTGTGTTGTGTGTGTGTGGGGGGTGTGTGAAAGGGGTATGTGGTCGGCGGTGGTATTGAAATTACTATGTTTTTAGTTTCATAGTCTGTTCGTTAAGATGGTTAAGCCATTACTACCAATTTTAAAGTGTTTGCTTTATCCCAGGGGAATTAACCCACCGGCCTCCCGCTCCAGAAGCGGAACTGAAATTTAACCATTATGTGAAACAGTCGCAATGAATCAATTCATTCGAAATGTGATTTGGTGTGATATTAGATTCTATAGAAAGGTAACAGAATGTATAGCTGTCCTGTATTGTACATATGTGTGTAGATTTAGACTATAATAAATGATAGATATAGCCCCCACATTTACATTGACATCCAAAGTTTTGAATAACAACATTCATGTCTATACGCAAATAAATATGTTTGAAATATAATATGAAGAGTTGTGTTAATGTTTCCATAGAATTTTTTCTCTTATTCTACGAATTTGAGAAAGATTCTTGGTTCCAGTATGTCACAACAGACACACCACTTATTAGGAATGATAATATGTAAATTGGAGGCTTAAAATGTTAACTACTGCATATCTTATACTTGGATGGTTAGTTATTGTATAAATCTGAATGGCTACAGGTTGTGTCGAATGAACAACTATACATTCGCCTTGTATTTCTTTTTTTCTTATTAATATAGAGCTTTATATCGATTGCATAGGCATACACTCGTTTGTTATATACTTTGAATGTAGACCAAAATTTCAATTGCTTAGCTATACATTCGCATTGTATTTCTTTTTTATTGTAGTTCCGAATGTTGAGTGCACAGCTTTACATTTGTTATTTATATACCTTGCATTAAAAGCCGAATATAGATTGCACAGCTATACAGTCGCATTGTAATTCTTTTTTAATGTAGAGCCGAATATCGATTGTGCAGCCGTACATTCGTATGTTATATACTTTGAATGTAGAGTCGAATTTCAATTGCACAGCTGTAAATTTGCATCTTGTTTATTTTGAATGTAAAGTTCAATGTTAGCTATTTGTACAGCTATTCATTCGCAAGTTATGTATTTTGAATGTAGAGCGAATTGTTGATTTTACAGCTTTACATTCGCAATGTATGTGTTTTGAGTGTAAAGCCGAATGTTGATTGCACAGCTACATATTTGCATTCTATGTATTTTCAATGTAGACCAGAATGTCTATTTCACACCTGTTTATTCGCATTGTATTTCTTTTTTAATGTAGAGCCGAATATCGATTGCACAGCTCTACATTCGTCTGTTATATACTTTGAATGCAGAGCCGAATGTCAATTGCACAGCTATACATTCGCCTTGTATTCCGTTTTTAATTTAGAGCCGAATGTTGATTGTAAAGCTTTATCTTCGCATTATATGTATTTTGAATGCAGGGCCGAATTTTGATTGAACAGCTATACATTCCTAACTTATTTACTTTAAAAAAAAGAAGAGCCGAATAGTGATTGCACAGCTATATCTTAGTAACTTATATACTTAGAATGTAGAGCCGAATATCGATTATATAGCTATACATTTGCAATGTTTACATTTTCAATATATAGAGCTGAAATTCGATTTATTTTGAATGTAGAGCGGAATTTTGATTACCCGGCTATACATTCGCATTGTATGTATTTTGAAAGTAGAACTGAATGTTGATTGCACAGCGATACATTCGTTACTTATATACTTTGAAAGAAGAGCCGAATGTTGATTGCATAGCTATTCATTTACAACTGACTTACTTTGAATGTATGGCCGAACGTTGATTGCACAACTGTACATTTGTTACTTATATACTTTGAAAGAAGAGCCGAATGTTGATTTCACAGCAATACATTAATATGTTATGTACTTTGAATGTAGGGCCAAATGTCGATTGCGCAGCATTAAATGTGCATCTTGTTTATTTTGAATATAGAGCCGATTATTGATTGCGCAGTTATACATTCGTATGTTATATACTTAGAATGTAGAGCAGAATGTTTATTGCACAGCTATACATTCGCAATGTATAAATTTTGAATGTAAATCTGAATGTCGATTTCCGATCTCACAGCTAACTTCACACACATTTACATTCTTAAACACACAAAAGCAATAACAACCCACGCAGACCAGAGATGACCGGTCATATTTCCGATTCGCCTGCTCTTACTTGAGATCGTTTCAACACCATTACCCCTCAAAAAGTACTCTGGGATACGATCTGAATTATAGTGCGAATGTGACGTCGAAGATACATATCTAAATCAAGAGACCCTAGTGATAATGTCCAACTCTGTCATGGCACGAGGGCGACTCTTATGATAAACCGGGTTACGTTATGATACGATCTTACAAATGACCGTTTGTACACCCTCAGGAAATATAAAATTAACATGTGCCTTGCGTGTCCGTTCATCTGTACATAAAATCATACTTACCGGGAAAATGATCTACAACAAAATACCTTCGGCAATATTCTGTATCCAAAACAGCCTATGTAAATTGCACAGGACAGTGGCTATTCTTCAATTTCGACTTATTCAGTTCGGGTGATACTCGTAACTGCTCACTAATTTAGTTCTTCGCTCGTAGAGGCACATGCCTAGTGTCTGACGATGGAGATGCTCGTCTTGTTTCTCGGAATTTTGCGCCTATGCAATTGCCAAACAGTGAGTACTGATATTTAATTATTAATCTGCTGAATATTCATGAGCGAAATGACTGTTTGAAGTTTTCACCAAAACCTAGTTGTTCAGATATTGTGCCTAAAACAAATCTACTGAAATCAAACACAAAAACCCACAAAGAAAACAATGTTTAATTGACAATTATAATATATTTACACGATATAAAATATGTTATACGACATAAATACTGTCCGTTATCGATACTTTTTAACATGTTATTTTTTTTAATTGTTAACTTTCCTAACACCCATCGCATTCTTTGAGTATTCGACTTAAACGCTTTTTTCGGGAAGATAATTATAAATATCACCTTCCATCGGCTTTTGACAACCATTGGACACGATAACATATATCATTCAATATAGCGCGATAAAATCTAAGTAAACTCTTCCTTATACTTTTATCGTCTAAAATCAGTTTGATGTAAAAATCTAATATTTTGTTTCCAAAATTATTTTATTTGCAAATGTTTCCGCGATAAACACGAGTACATGTATTTATACGCACAACGCTTTTTGGTTGGGATAAAAGCCGGTACGGCACCATACAGTCCGATATAAATCTTCGATACTCTTCGGCGGCTGGGTACGGTATAGTACGGGCCAGCCCAATTTGTACATCTGCCTACATTTGCCCTTCATCACAATTTCCTCTAGCTGCCGTCTCTTTTAAACTACCTTGTATTTTAGGTACTAAGCGGTATATTTATTTTGTTAGAAGATGTAACAGTTAAAGGCATAATAAAGCTCAGAATCGCCATAATTTGCGAATTATTTTTGCAAGTCAAACGAGGTGTATATCGCATTATTTGGTCTCTTAAAACGTTTGATACGCTACTATAAATACAAGATACACAATAAAAAAAACTTTAGAACGAGATTTATCATTAGATCATTGTTGACATTCTGAACACTTTCGAAACAAACCGGACCCGCTCCTAAATAATCAGAGGTTGCTCATTTACACACATGCACACGCGCGGATGACATCACATGCTTTGTAGTACACCTTTAATAATACAAATATCATATCACGTGACATATTCGTGATATTGAGTCGCGTATGGAGGGCTTCCAAAATACCTACCAAGCAGCGAAATGTAAACAATACCTCAGACTTCTGTCATATTAATTTTAGAAATAAACACATTAATCTATTGATTACAAATAGTTGATGGAATTTCACATTGTAAACAACTAGTACTCAGTGATAGTGTGTATTCATAATGATGCCCACAGGCACTGAGTAACGCGATTTTAACATGTTTTTGAGCTTTAGTACGGCTGTAAACCTTTATTTTGTAATGCAAAAGGGTATGTTATATTTTGTTATGTTACCGTTCAGTTATTGTATAACTGGTCTTTAACATGTTTTTAATTTATTGGAAATAAACCCCATATATATACTTCAATTAGACCATAAATCTGAACGAGTGTCTTTTATTTTTAGGGCTTATTTAATTATATCCATTAGTGTTTATCCATTAGTGAACATTAAAAGGTTTAACATATTAGAAAAAAAACTCTTTGGAATGATCAGTTATGAAGCAAACTGTTCACTTATTATAGCATTAATAGGATAACTTACGTTAAAGCTATGAAAATTGTTGCAAATGTTGAGATATATTCAGGGAACATGAATACACTATGACTTGAAGTGATACTTGTGGTAATAATTACAAAAAGCCACAAAAAATGTAATTTACCTTTAAAACTTACCCGTTAGTCACGGTGTAGACGTCTTTAGTGTGGTTTCAACGGCTTTATGTGAAAAATTCACATTAACTGGAAAGAGTTTCATTCTGAAACCTCTTGCATTCATATTATTTTCATATATACAATCTTTGGCAGATGTTTTGAAATTTTTGAAATATTTAACCAAATCTGGAGTTAAATCGCTTTAATCCAATATTTGACATACTTACCTTTAACAAGAATTGACAAAGACTTTAGTTCGTATTCACCAAAAATACAGATTTTACAAAAATACTTTACATACTTTAATTTTCATATGTATTTTACCTTCTTACAGTTATTCATAGTTAACATACTTTCATGTGTAGTGTACCTTCTTATAGATACAGACTCGCAAATAAAATTTACACACCTCCATATATAATATATCAATATACCCAGATTAAATCTATCTTCAGTAAAATTTACATACATTCATATATGATTTATTATCATCCTCATAAATACGGACCTCTCAAATAATTTTACATATTTACATACATAATTTATCAATTAATTCATGTTAATGGACTCCTTAAAACTTTGTACAGACTTTTATATGTAATTTATCAACCTTCTCATAGTTATGCACCCTTAAAAATGTTTTAACTATTTTCAAATGTACTTAATCAACTGCTTGTTTTATCTTCCTATTACTGTTTATGTCTGTCTTTTCATTACTTACGAGGCATTTAAAGTAATGTATGTGTTTACGTTTTTTAAAGACACTTTTGTACAAGAATAAATTGATCAGTTTTCCCTTACCTTAAAACCATATTAAAGCTCAAAATTGCGATATACTTTGGGAATTTTTGCGAATCAATCGAGGTGTCTATCGCAATATAAAGTGTTTAAAATGTTTCTTATGCAAATGCAAATGCGAAAATGCAAAAAATAACTTAAATTTGAGTGTTTGTCTGCACATTATTATTGATATTCTGAACGCTGCCGAGATCAATCGGGAATCATTCGGATCTTCTTGGAATGCTTCAGCTATCGTCGTCGACTTTTTTTGACTTATGTTGTATTTATATCATATAGAACCACGTCAGGTTTTAATTGATTCATATCACGGGGAATCACGAGACGCATACGCCGTGTAAACAATAGCCGAAACCACTATCATAGTCAAATTATAAATAAACACATTGATTTATCGATTACAATTAAGCGATCAAATATAATCTAATAAAATATACGTGTTACGTGATATTTTTTATTCCTGATTATGCACAATGGTACAAAATAACGCGATTTTAACATGTTTTTAGCTTTATTATGGCTTTAATTTGGTCACTAGTGTTTCAGACATTAAAAGCCATGGAAACATTTCGCGATATGATCAAAAATCTAGACACACGTAGTGTTATTATCTGATTGAATGAGTTTTACATCGATATACTTAAGTGTATTTTCTTTACTGTTTTTTTTATCGTTTTTAGTTTAAACTTATTTATTTTTGCTCGATTATGTTGAAAGCCTATGGCTTGTAGAAACACTTTCGAGTCCGTTTCCTGGGTAGAACCAGTACTTGGTGTCAACAAGTGAAGATCAGGAGAAAGGCCCCCTTCGGGGCTCGAACCCGCAACCTCCTGAACGCAAGGCGGACACCATATCCACTACGCCACTGCGCCTTCGTTACGTTTTTGAAACCTAATGAATATATGTTGATACTGAAATTAATATTGAATGGCGTGCCTAAGAGATGTGTATTATTGAATGGCGTGTCAAAGAGATGTGTATTATTGAATGGCGTGTCAAAGACATTTGTAATAGTGAATGGCGCATCAAAGAGATTTGTAATATTGAATGGCGTGCCAAAGAGATTTGTATTATTGAATGGCGTATCAAAGAGATTTGTATTATTGAATGGCGTAGCAAAGAGATTTGTATTATTGAATGGCGTGTCAAAGATATTTGTTATACTGAATGGCGTATCACAAATCGTACAAGGCTTTGAAAAATTGGACCATTTTAATGCAAAAAACAAACAAACAAACCTGACAAACTGTAAATGACGCCTGATCGTCATGTCGACTTACTGGTTTATTTATTGTATTGGGTGAAATAGCAACAAATTTGAAATTAAAGACGAAAAAATTATGTACCGTATAGCGATATTTCGCCTTTTATATGTCGTTCTCGAGGGACGAAAAGGCGGATAAATGTAAATTGGCATTTTGTCGAGTGTTCGGCTATTAATTGTAGTTTTGCTTTTTTCTCGCCAAGACAAAGAGGTATGAAAATAACAATAAGTAAGTTATAGTTTGTCTAATGTGTTGTTCTGTCGTTTTCGTACAGCGAAGCGGCGGGCGCGACGTTCATAGTGCAATTCTATCTCTATGGTAATTCATTTTCAGGTGTATGATTGGCAACGAGACTGGGGTTCGGACGGGATCACCTTGGAAACAGCTCAAGTAAAAGATGAAGACTCTATCATCATCCATTCTGCCTTAGACTCAAGCATAACAACCGATACACCGGCTGTGAGCATGCATGATTACGCCTTCAAGTCTAGCAGTTTTAAAAAAGTAAGTTTCCAATGCCTAATGGTGCTTTTAGTCCAACAAAGGAAGTTTCGGTGCCTTAAATCGTAATACTTCCTCCACCTGCCCCCCCCCCCCCATCTCCACCTAAAAAGGCAGAAATGCGCCATGTGTGCGCGAATTCTGCTTAATATATCAATTTAGAGTTGCAGCAACTCAACATTTAACTACATATTAATTACTATAAGAAATATGTTGATAATAAAATAAATCAGGACTATTTCAATTACATGACTGTGGACAATGATTCTCCTCGTGCTTAGGTTATTTCTCTCAAACACGGCGGCCATTCAGTCAGTTTCACCAGCCGAAATTCCATAGATAATATAATAACTAGTCTTAAAAAATGAATTTATGAGAGCAATTTTTATATACACTTCAGAATATTCGTACAGAGCAAAAACAAACATTATTTTCATGCAAAGATATGTTACTATTTGTAATAGGAGTAAAGCTGTCAATGCGTTAGCCTATGTAAAGGTGTATTTTCTATCTCTTGATTAACCCTTAGCCTGCTGAAAAAAATGTCGTCTGCTTAAACTGTCGTCTGCTTAGATTTAAAAATTCACCAGAATCGCCTTATATTTGTAGAAACAACTGGCTGAGTGTCAAACAGCTTGGGTCCTGATTAGACACCGAGTTACTCGGCGTCTGATCTGGATCCAAGCTGTTTGCATATTCTATCACGGTCGCCCTTAGCAGGCTAAAGGTTAATTGAATTTAAAAGCTAAAAGGTGTCGAGTTCAAAGTTCTAAATCCGTTGTATTGAAAAGTGTCTCTCCCGTTGTATTTCTTATTATTAATATCTGATCCATTAAGTACTGTTTTTTTTCTTGCCTTGTTTGTGTTTGTTTATAATATTTCTTACACGTTTTTATTAAACATGAACTGAGATTCAAAAATGAATTATTAAATCGACAAATGGACAAACAGATTTTGTTTGTTTTTTTCACCACAGGGTATTATCGCTATCCGCCCCCTAGTGGCAGCTGGGAGCCAGGTCTGCTTCATCGCCAAGGGCAACACCGACTTCTTATACGCCCAGCTTACGGTTTCTGATCGCCAAGGGGTAAGATAAATACATTTCTTTTGTGTTTAGCTCATTGGATGACAGAAAGGACAGCCCTGTGTGTAATGTCGGAATTTCTTTTGGTCATCCTACAGGTCTGGAAGAAAGACAGGAATATCTTTTCTACAAATAGAATGACGGTTTTGTTCATTGGCTATAATTGTAGTACATACCGTTATATTTTCTGATAATACATTTTTCCAAACTTGTTTAAATGGTGAATAACCTTATACTATAGAATACCGTCATCAAATATGACTTTCATTGCATTAATGCAAGCAGTAAATAGAAAACGAGTATTCATATCAAATGTAACGAGACCAATAGGACCAGAAACACCTATGTTGAACTTAAATAACCTATTTAGAATCTATCGACAAACTCAACAGTAAAATTTTACTAACCATCATTCCACCGTCCCAACCCGAACGCTGTATTAACATAAGAAGTTTCTTTCAAGGTTTGTTTGGCCCTTAAAAGGGCCGTTGTGTGTTTTTTCTATCTTTCAAGAAAACATGAAATCTTCTAGAGGGCAAAATCTAGAAAAACATCATCGTCGTCGGAAGTGATGTCAGAGTCACTCTCCGTGCCTTCATCAATGAAGATGATAATTTCCTGGTACAGAGTCCAACGCAGGTCACGAATCTCTGCCGCTAGATCCCTTATGTACTCGTGCAACACGTTGATGACCCCTTCCATTACCCCTAATCTCAAAGTGAGGCTGTAGACAAAATGTGCCTGATTCCGTAGCTTCGCAGTGTCCCGTCGTTGTACAATCTCGTCTAGACGTTTTTCAAGGGTGTCAATTTGAGTGCAAACGTTGACGTACCGCCGCTCTTTCCGTAGAACTTGGTTTATCATCGCTGATTTACTTCTAGTAGTTATCATGATAGAAGGATTTCAAATGAATACGAAACTATGATTTCTAGTAGGATGTCGTTAGAGTTAGCCAGTGACTAAGACTATACTGACATAATATTTAAAACACTATCTTTTCACCCCTTCCTAATTGGCACATTGAGCTCTACTAAATGTGTACGGGTATTGGGACCTTTGTCTATAGGTGTCATCACCCGTCCCCTGCCCCGTGTCTTCCGATGTCATCACCTCCCCCGGCTGTCTCCCCTGGCTACACCTAACACTGAAAGACTCCGACTCTAGTTGGATTCTAAAGACGGGGAATCTTGTCTAGCATGAAAATATAAACAGATATTACAACACTATGTATCAACTTATTAATGAGCAATTATTTTCAGCTAAAATAACGCATTGTCATTTATTAGAATTAAACGTGTTCATTGATTTGCTTCTACAAGAAAAAATGGGGGAAATGAGCAAATTGATTGAATATTGCAATGAAGATTGTTAAACAGAAATAATTTGTTAATCGTGGTTTATAAAGTATATACCAAAATGTCTCCCCAAAGATGGGGTGACTTTTATTCTTTGATAATTTTCTAATATAAGTCCGTAGTTGTTACAAGCTCACAACTTGTTTCTAAATCAAATTAATCCGACTGATATCAATAAAAGATTGTTCAATATATAGTCGGTGAAAATTATCATCGTTTTGAAGTTAAAAAATCTTTAGTGTAACAGTTAAAATATAACTTGATTCAAGCTCCCAAATATAAGGAAACGAACCAAAAC
>JAULCC010285702.1:0-12173 GCA_032358795.1 Nuttallia obscurata | reverse complement strand
AAGAACAGTGTTTTTTTTGTGTGTTTTTTTTTAAATAATTCCTCATTGACATATGTAATAATTTATCTTTCCTGACATATGTAACAATTTATCTTTCCTGACATATGTAACAATATATCTTTCCCCGGATAAAAATAAACACTAGTTCTTAGTTCAATTAACATTTGATTATTTATCATTATAGTTTTTCCTATCTCTTTCTATTTATCATAATAATTTCTCTTATCTCTGTCTATGTGTCATCTATAACCATGTTCTCTCTCAAAGAAGCTGCATTCTGAAAGCACACATTTTTAACATACTTAATACATTTGCAGGCCTACTTAGTCACTTTCTGCCAGCTAGAGATAATGGACGTCCCAGATAGGGGGAAGCGAATACACAGAACACTTCTGTAGAGAACTATGGTTCTTTAACGTGCCCAGTGTATAGCACTGATACACATGGGGGCGCTGAACCCCGGCCGGTCACTTTATCCTGACACCGACAAACCAGTCGTAATGATAATCCTTAATCCTAAGCGTCAAGGAGGGAAGCCATTATTACCATTTTAAAGTCTTTGGTATGACCCATCCGGGGATCGAACCCACGGCCTCCCGCACCGAACATATCGGCAGGTTCGCTGCACTTTAATTCATCTAAATCCGTCCAGAGAAAGCTGAAAAATGTACAATTTGACATCTTTTACATGTGTACTTTTTTCAAAAGTCACGTGGAATGATAGCCACAGTGATTCTACCGAAAGTGGTTGATTATATTTGATGTAAAAGTGATTTGATGTGATGACCACGCACAACCAACAGAAATAGACATATCGGGAATCTATAAATATCACTTTAAGGGATAATTATCCACCGTGACAGAAGGTTATAGTCCACGATAGAAAAACTTAACATAGCTACATGTATACAATATAACCACACCCCTTTGTTTATAACCGACACTTTCAGGAATCGCTGCAAGCAGCTGACACACGACATCAGTGCATTGATAAAGTTAGTTATCACTGACCTGGCTTTTTCTGGTTTTAAGTACGAGTATGTTAACTGTTGTTAGTCAGTCTTTGTTCGTTCTTCTTGTACTAGTTGTCACGGACCTATGTAGTTTATTATTTGTCACTTACTTTCTATTTTTAACTTTCAGTTGAAGTTCTACATCAATAACCAGTATATCACAGAAATGACAGCCATTTCGGATGTTCAATTTATAGCCCGTGGTCTCGTATACTTTGGGGGTATCCTCAAAACGAGCGAAATCACCGGGGGACTGGTCAGAAGTAACTTTGATGGTGGTGTTACCGACGTAAGTTGTTACGGAATCGTGTTAGGGCCATCTCGTTTTTTTCCAGAGCCACTGTATGAAGCAGCGAGAAAAAAAGATGCGATAATTGAAAGTGGAAGTCAAAATTACTTAATAGTCAATTGAAGATCAGCTAAAAAAAATGCAATATTCAACAGGTCCATTATCGCATCTTTTTGTGCTATCCGAAATAACAGAACAAAAAACGCGATAATGTCACGGATCTTTGTTGCAACTTTTTTTGGCCTCGATGACATAGAATATCACTGTAGAAAAAAGATATCATGGTGAACAGTGCAATTGCGCACTTTTTGCGATGCGGTACGGAGCATGAAAAAAATGCAAACGTGTATAAGTCTCTAATTGCGTCCTTTTTTGCCGAGATCCAGCTGAAATTACTGTTGATTTACTGTAGTTTTTTCCTTAACCTGACTTGAAAAAAAAATGCGAGACTGTTATATACCGTTATCGTTTCATTTTTTATTCGGCTGCGCGACAGTTGCTTTCAAAAACCGCGATGGCCCAAACAGGATTCCATAGGTTGTCGTACTTGACCGTTCGGAAATACTCCAATGTCTCCGCTAAGCTCGACGACAGTTGTTTTAAAGTTGCCAAGACGTTCCCAATGAAGTGTATTCAATATTCGAATGCTTCTGGCAAAATTCTGAATATTTTAAAACTAAATCTCCCAACTTCTTTTCGGTTTCATAAGTAGGCTTTTATATATTTTTTCACATGTTGTTAAAAGGTTTCGTGCCGTTTAAAGTATAGAAACTTCGTGTTTAACTAACTGATGACATTTTCTACCCTTAAATGCATTGAACGGTGGCATTTTGCAATGGTGTGCTTCCTATTATTTTACTGGGGGTATTTGACATACTATAATCAACAACACTACAGAGGCCTGATAAAGACTAACCAAATCACTATCTAGACTTAGCCAATTCTTTTGATCTAGCCGAATACACAGAGCAGTTTATGGTCTTCAGGCATGTGCTAATTGTTAGCTGCAGTCACAGATTGACGCCGTTTTTAGTGCGGGGTCGGGGGCACTTAAATAGTAGCCGTTCAATGCATCTAACCTAACATTTTATTACAATTGGAAAACGTGTAATATTAAATGGAGTGCAAATTTAACGAATAAGTCGAGCTTTTTGGAAGGGCACGTAACGTTTAATATTTGGTAAACTGTGTCTTGTTTTATCATATATTATTTCAATATAAGTGAAAAGGGTCGGGTTGGTTGGTCTAGCAACCTAGATACAACCTTTCCCCTATAAATATGTAAATTCTGTCATATCGTATGTGGAGAAAATCTTCCGGGATGGTGATTCCATAACTCACAGAATTGTAACCAATACATATCGAATCTTCATTGTTATTATATTTTGCAGAGGCGATTTAAATATAATTAAACTTTACGAAGACTTTTCTTAAGTGTGTTACAGTATGTGCGTAGGTTGTGATGATATTTCCGTTAATAGGCGAAATCCTTCCATTCATCTCACAAGAGTTACGGGCCTTGATTTATACAGAACATAAACATAAATCACATCGTTGTTGTTATATTTTAGGTTTGGGTCGGACATTTGGCATATTCGACGCCATGATTACAACATTTACCGGTCGTACTTCACCTTTATCAAATATCGCTCCAGAAAAAATAATTAGAAAAGAATCCATGTGTTTTTGTTCGTTAACCCTATGATCGGTAGAATGAACCAGTATATCAAGTTTATGTGAGTTTTTTTTATTTGATATTGCGCAACAATCGTGGAAAAATATCACTTAATGTTGTTTTTTGTATTTTTTAGATTGAGGTCAGTAAGGACAAACAGTACATCTTAAGTTTCCTGCAGCAAGAAAATTCGGGTGTGACAGAAGGTGACGTCGACATCATCCCTAGAGATAAATTCATCGACTATGAATGGACACCAGTTAAGACCACGCCCACGCCACAGGTATGTTGTTCATATGAATAAAGATTAGTTGTGTGATCTATATCTCTAACGGTTTCCATATTTCCATTATACCTTACAACTGCTATCACACAAAAAGACATATCTCGGGGCGGGGGAGGGGGGGTCCAACAAAGTCGTGCTGGATCCATCAATGTAATACATTTCAACGGTTTCTAAAAAATCTGTTCTATATATGATTTCAAAACCTGTGTAACACCAATCAAAACAAAACGTGAAACCTTTGTTATCCTAGTGGCATAGATTTGTTACCTGTGTGATCCTGAGGACGTACATCTGTGACCTGTGTTATCCTGAGGACGTACATCTGTGACCTGTGTGATCCTGAGGACGTACACCTGTGACCTGTGTTATCCTGAGGACGTACATCTGTTACCTGTGTTATCCTGAAGACAGAATCCTGTGAACTGTGTTATCCTGACGACATAAACCTGTAACCTGTGTTATCCAAACAACATAAACCTGTTATCTGTGCTATCCTGACGAAATAAACCTGGTATCTGTGTAATCCTGAAGACATAAACCTGTTACCTGTGTTATCCTGGCGACATAGACATGTTACCAGTGTTATTTTGGCGACATATATCTGTTACCAGTGTTATCCTGGCGACATAGACCTGTTACCAGTGTTAATTTTGATTACATAAAACTGTTACCTGTTATATTTTGATTACATAAATCTGTTAACTGTGTTATCCTGACAACTTATCTGTTACCTGTGTTATCCTGAGGACATTAACCTGTTACCAGTGTTGTCCTGACGACCTAATCCTGTAACCTAATTTATCCTGACGACATAAATATGAAACATGCTTTATTCTGACGACATAAATCTGTTACCTGTAATATCCTGACGGCATTAGCCTGAAACCTCTCATATTTTGACGACATGAACATGAAACCTGTGTTATCCTTACTACAATAAGCTAATAATTCCTTATTCATAAATAAAATAAGGGTAAACCCAACATGTATCATTAAGTAGGTCCTAATATTTTTACAGATTATTTCAAAACTTATATACATTACAATGTATTTACTTAATTCATTACAGCGACCAACTCCTGTTACGTTCATTTCCGGATCATCCATTTTCTATCTTAAAGACGCCTTGGACCTGCGAAGGGGTGGAAGCATCAGTTTCCGGTTCCGCACACTGGAACCTCGAGGTCTTTTGGCTATAGCCCGTGATAGTGCTCAAGGCACGCGATTCGTTGCCATAGAGATCTTCGATGGAATTCTGTATTTTGTTTACGACTTTGGCAGTTTCTCAAACAGGAAATACTTTTCTGCGCGTCGGGTTGACGACGGAGAATGGCATGAGGTAAAGATGGCTGTGGACAGAAATAGACTAATTATATCACTGGATGGTCGGGACCTCCCGATGACTATTCAGAGCTCAGACTTGAACAGACTCTACTTTTACAGACTTTATGTCGGTGGTTACGATAACTTCCAGAATATTCCATGGTTGTTGTATTCCCGCAATGGTTACAAGGGCTGTATGGAAGACCTAAGGGTTAACGGAATAGGTAAGTTTAACTGAAGGTGCTAGATTTATAATTATCTCCTTATTCAAAATAGTGCTAAGGGCTATTAGCTCTTTTTTTTCCTGACTTACCACATATTATCATGCCACTTAACACCTTACCACTTAGCAACTTACCACTTAGCAACTTACCACTTAGCAACTTACCACTTGGCAACTTACCACATATTGACTTATCACTGTCGTTAACCAGTTGGCCGATATTTTGTTCTATTCACCTCATGACCCATAAGGTAATTACTTGGCCGATGTGCTCGCCACTTTATCGACATGTTCACCACTTGGCCGAAATAACCACCACTTGACCTATGTGATCAATGTTTTTCATTTGGTCTATTTATACATCACTTGTCCTTTATGCACACCACTTGGCCGATATGTTCACTACTTGATCGATATGTTCACCATTAAGCCGATATGTTCACTACTGGACCGATATATTCATCACTTGGTGGAAATGTTCACCACTTGGATGATACATTCACCACTTGACCGATATGTTCACCTCTTGGCAGATATGTTCACTATATGGCCGATATTGTCCTCATGTTAACCACTTGACCGATATGATTATCACTTGACCGATTTGCTTGCCACTTGATCGACATGGCATGTTCACCACTGGGTCGAAATAATCACCACTTGACCGATATTTAAATCCCTTTTCCAATATGTTCACTGTTTGACCGATATACTCACCACTTGATCGTATGTTCAATATTCATCACTTGACCGATATAAACATCACTTGTCTTACATGTTTACCACTTGACCGATATGCTCACCTTTTGAACGATATGCTCACCAAATTGACAGATGTTCTCACCAATTGACTGATATGTTAATGTTAACCATGTGACCGATGTACTAACTATGTCATAACAACTTGTTTCTGTTGAAGGTGTTGACTTACATAGCCGCTTACTTGACACTACCGTACGGGGCGTGGAAGTTGGATGCCGGGAAATGGCTCGGTTCTGTAAGACCCAGCCTTGTATCAGTGGGGCCTGTAAGGATTTGATGGACGAATACCAGTGCTACTGTCCCAACACGTACTACACGGGACAAAACTGCGACACACGTACGTCAATTCTATTTCCGGTGTATGTAATGACGTTGTTTAGACTGTTTTCTGCAATAAGCGGAACCTGTCTTGAACTTTTCATAAGAAAGTTATTCGGGATGCAATAATCGAATACACAATTTTTCTCTTTCCTTAGTCGACCACGCTACCACATTGATGTTAACCATTTTGGTGCACAAAAATTGTCGTCTGCATATATTGTCGTCTGTCTCAATGTTCAAAATGAATATTTCATTGATTTCTGTGCATAAACAGAATCAAGATGTCAGACAGTTTGGATCCTGATGAGACTCCGAGTAACTCGGCGTTTCATTTGGATTCAAACTGTTTGCAAAACTATCACTGAATCGCTTATGACGATGAAAGGTTTAAAACACGTGTGTAAAGCACAGCTGTATGGCATCAGTTAACCTTTCGCCTGGCTAAACAAATTGTCGTCTGCTTAAACTGTCGTCTGTCTAGATTATAAAAATCATCATAATCGCCCAAAATTTGGAGAAACAATCAACCGAGTGTCAAACAGCTTGGATCCGGATTAGACGCCGAGTTAATCGGCGTCGAATCTGGATCCAAGCTGTTTACAAAATCTATCATGGTCGCCCTTAGCAGGCTAAAAGTTAATACTGTTATTTGTATATTGCTGTCATGTTTATTAATATTTCGTTAGAATAGGATCTCAATAAGTTTGCGATAACATGTGACCAATTTCGCTGTAGAGCATTCACAAAAGAAGTTAAAATTTGTAATGTTAACTTTATTGCCTGCAGTTGCACTACTTTGATAATTTCGTTTTTCAGCCGCTTTTACCGCTAGTATGGACGGTACTACTGCCGCTAACTACCAGTTCCTGAACAGGGAGGCAACTCACACCAACGACATATCCGTGCGCTTCTATACCCCGCTCAGTGATACACTACTTTTCAAAACAGAGGCAGATAACCGGGATGATTTCATCCAGGCCGTACTTGAGCAAGGCCGCGCTAAGGTCACGATTAGAGTGGATGGAAAATCAAAGGTACAGTACACCATCCCTTTTGCGGTACTACACTTAGCACCATATTTGACTTAACGAAATTGTACCCAAAGTGCTGCAGATTCTGTGGTATTTATAGCTTGAAGGGTGTGTAGCCGATGGTGGGAGTAACTGATTATTCAGTGAACACAATCTCTCGTGCACAGCTGTAAAACGCACTGTTTTGTTGTGCGTTGTTATTTCTTTGATTATGACTGATAAAGAGTGGGGTGCGTTAAGCGAACGTTTCAGTTTTGAGTGGTTAAGAGTGGGCGCGTTAAGCGATCGATTCAATTCTGAAATTGTGTCATCTTTGTTGACTATGTATCCACTGCTAAGCAATGAATATAGACCTTCTACCTATATTGGTATACCTAATATTTTGCTATGCAATCTACTCTCAATGAGCACTAGGCTCTGTACAGTTATCTTGTATTAAAGCAATCGCACTCCATCTAGATATGAGCTTGGATATTGAATATCTGAAAACTGTTTCAAATGTTGAGATATATTCAGGAAATATGGATGCACTATAATTGAAAGTGATACTTGGGGGAATAGTTACAAGAAGTCACTCAAAAATTACCTCTAAAACTTACCCCGAAAGTCACGATGTAGACGTTTTTATCGTGGTTTCAGTGACTTTATGTGAAAATTGCACAATTACGGTGAACAGATTCATTCTGAAATTTCTTGCATTCAAGTTATTTAAATATTTACAATCTTTGACAGATGTTTTGAAACTTCTGCAATTTTTAACCAAATCTGGAGTGAAATCGCTTTGGCACTTTGCCTTGCGGGTTTGATTCTACATAACCATCTCATGACTTCTGGGGTAGATCTTCTTTCTGCCAGAGGTCTATGACACTCCTATCTATTCCCAATTCACGAAATTCTTACCAGTCTCTATGTCCGTTCAACTTTCTGCATGTCTGATTTGACTGTTGCTTTTATCTTTTCAAACCAAATGATTACTTCGTCATCTTTCAAAGCCACGTTATACTCTTTTCTCCTTAGTCTTGCTTAGCATCATCACTTTTTCAGTTATTCGTTCATTTCTTTGTTTGGAGCCTTTCAGGTCCTTTCCGTTACATATTTGTATTCTTAAATCGCACAATCCCTCTTAAATGTTGAACTTATCAAAAAATCTACTGTCCATATATACTGTTTTTTTAAGAGGGCTAGTATCACCCTACAAAAACCTATCTTTTGTATGGTGGAGATATATATTTAATTGCGTAGTTACGTAACTTAACCAGCTATTATTTTCTTCCACAGACTTTCACCACCGGAAGTGGACTGAACGATTACAAATGGCACACACTCTACATCCGGCGCCGCGCTGATGACGTGGAAGTTTGGGTGGACGACGAAGCCAAGATGGCGGGTGTCATTGGAGGTGAAGGTTACCAGCTGCTAATAGATAGAATCAAGTTCGGTTCAATCGGTTCCACATCCTCGTTCTCGTCGAGCAATTACATCGGGCTGTTGCAGAACTTCATGTATGACAATACTGACGTGTTCAATGAGTTGAAGAAGCGCACTACAAAAATTTACTGGATAACTGGAGTGTCTCCTCAGAATATCCCAATCCCCGTGTACAAGCCAATCACGATAACCTCCAGCAACACACACTTCCGTCTCCCTTCTCTGCAAATCGGTCGTACTATGAAAATGCTCTTTAAATTTAAAACCCGTGAATCAAGTGGCTTGATTCTTTACAACAAAGGCACCGGAAATGACGCAATCGCTGTTGAACTTAGTAACGGGCAGATTCGATTGGCATATAACTTGGGCGGTAGGAACATGTTCACGGTTGTTCCAACCGTTGCGAAGCTGAATGATAACAACTGGCACACTGTTCAGGTGTCTTTGGATGAAAGGGGACAGTTCTCCCTCAGTGTCGACAACGAGAATCTAGACGTCTCGACCAGTGACGGCGATGGAAGACTTGATTTAAACGGGTACGTGTTTTAGATGTCAATTAAACCTGCGGTGCGGTCGCTCCGGCCATTGCCACACCACTTTTTCGGCCGATTTAGGTTGAGACTGAGTTATGTTATATTAGATCTAAATTGTCTGTATAAATATTGCCTGTTATACACTGATAGTAAGTGACACATTTCTAAAAAATGAACATAGCGTGCGCCTGAAAACCCTGTTCTAAAATATGTTTGATTTTAGCTCGAAATATACCCAAAAAACGATCCTTAGCGTGTCTTCATTAAAACAATCCGAGGAAGTATGCTCCCGTATTAGCTGAAGCTATTGACGTCGACCTGAACGTTATGCATGAATATATTATATGAATCTTACGTAGGCAATAAATGAATTTCCATGAGATGTTCGTGCTGCTCGAGCATGATAGCAAGTTTACGGTGAAAGTTACGGAAATCGATAGAGAAGTACCTGTCGTATAATAAATTAAGATGACTGCTAATCAAGCATATTTTTTTGTTGAAATATCCCTTGTCTTGATGTTTTGAAAATTGTTTCATACTTAAACCTTATCTATCGCTTCAGTATCCTGATATCTTTATTATTTTGCTCTATCTTCTTTAGCCCTTTGTACATTGCTGGCCTACCAGAATCGATGTTCAGACAACCGGAAGTGATGACATTTATTGAATCGAGGAAGGGTTTCAGGGGCTGCATTGCCTCGATTGATCTGAATGGGGCCGTGCCGGATTTACTCTCTAGCAACTATGCTGCAGATAAACAGTTAATTGTCAACGGATGTACAGGTAACCGCCTTTTTAAAACAGTTGCCTGGCGACAATAAACAAAGTTATTACTATAAAGATAAAATCTGTTTCAAAAATACATTTCCTGGAGAAAATACGTATACAGTATGAATATAACTTCCGCTTTTAAACAGGTATACATTATTAAATATTTTTATAATTGATTTGATAAATATTTCAAATATGGTGTTTTTCTATTACTCATAAAGTGTAATATGACATATCTGCTCAGATGGTTTTAACTAAAACTCCATTTAACTGCGCATAATGCACACGTTAACCAATGTATTTGATACTAAATATTTTTACTTGGGAAAGCATGGGTATAGTGGAAAAACAAAAGCATATATAGTTCTGAGGACTTTTAGTACTAGGTTTTTTTAAATTACATTTTTGTATTTACATCAAAAAAGCTTTACGGATATATACCACACAGTGGTTATTGACCGTCATCGGATACCCCCTATACATTATTGCGCGATACTTCATTGTGTCCCACGGTCTATTTAGCTAGGCAAATCAAGAACATCATGTATTCAAGAATATTTAATGAGACAGTTTCATTGGTTTCGCAGGAGAATCTCTTCGCAAATCTGGTCAAAGAAATCTAATTTTGGTAATAAAACCCACATACTACGTCATGATTATTGAAGAGTATTTAATCGTAACAGGCGATTGCGCTTGAAGAAGAGTTTTCTCCCTTGCGTGCATGAAAACAAGCTTCCGTAAGTTAGCTGACCATCGGTACGAATGAAGTATAACGGAGGCATGCACCCTGGTTTCCAACGCCGGGGTTTTATATAAACTATTGGGAATCATTAATACTAAGTTGTTTTTTGTTTTGGAATTCAGCGTCGCTTAGTCTGAAAAAAAGTTGGAAGGCTTCCTCAGTTGAAAAATCCTAATTGCCCAGACCAGGATTCGAACCCACAGCGGTGAGGGGAATACTAAGTTGGTTTATTTTGTCAAATTTATTGAACAACAAACCAAAAAAATCAAAACGCTATTTTTACCGTTTTTTATGGTTCCCTTTTACAGATTTGACCGTAGCATGTAAGCCGGGCGCATGTGGGCCAGGTTTGTGTGTACCAGGTATAAATGACTACTGGTGTGATTGTAACATGACTGGACTGGTAGGAACACCCTGTGCGAATCGTAAGTATTATGAGTCTCTGTTATGAAGGGGATAGTTGGATCCCTTTGTATTGATCGTTATTTTATGATACTCTGATTTAAAGAAAATATTTGGAACCCACATGTGCGTGAATAAGAAATAGTGTAATACTCTTTTATAAGGAAGATAATTTGAATCAGCCTGTGCAGATCGTTAGTTGAGGATACTATTTTATTTTGGAGATATTTAGAATCAACGTAAGCAGATTGAAGCTTTATGATACTCTTCGATAAAAGGAGGTATTTGTAAATATCCAGCCTGACCGAATAGAATAACCTACGCGATACGAATCGTACAATTTTATAAGGCATCAAGAAGAAGCAGGCAGACAATGGTTTTACAGGATTTCTTCCAATTTCTTATTCATGAAATCGATATTTTCCCAAGTTATTTAAGGTTCCGTTTCTCTTCTAAGATGAAAATCTAGACTTACTCGAAAGTGTATTGTATTGTATTGTATTGTTACACTTCATTTGAATACTACCCGTATTCTGGATGTTATAAATTATCTTTTTAGTAAAATAAAAGCGTATGAAATTATCACACACAAAAAAGTTTTAAAAATCTCAACCAGAAGGTATCGATACGTGCATGGAAACGCGTGCGTTACTTGGGGTAACACAATAAAATTAGGAGGACGGAAAGTTCGACAAATAAAGCGACCAAACAACCGAATGTCACCAAATAAAAAGCAAGACGCTTCAGTTGGTATAGATTTAGACCGGCAAATGTCATCAATTACTTTTATTTGGAATTTTTATACTTAAAAATGACACGTGACCTCTAACGCAGATGTGATAAATTGAATATAGAATTAAACAACACACCCGATTTTCAAGGGATGATGATTCATTTACGAATGCTAAATTTATAGTAAATCTTTTTTCAAATTTTCATAATTCTTTATATGTTTTCATTTCAAATAGTTTGTAATATTTATTTATTTTTTAATGTTTTTTTGTTTTGTTTTGTTTTGTTTTGTTTCTTCCACTCTTCGATATTTCCAAGTTTCTAGCTACTTAATTTTATTTATTTATTCGACATAAATGACAACTTGTGACTTTATATGGATATATTGTATCAGTCTGTAAGGGAGGGTCGTAACTAACGTTGGTAGAACTTGTGGCCCAACCCTTTTTTATTATGAAATATGACATAAATTATGTTAAACCTTTAGCCTGCTAAGGGCAACCGTGATAGAATTTGCAAACAGCTTGGACCCAGATAAGACGCCGAGTAACTCGGCGTCTAATCGGGATCCAAGCTGTTTGACACTCGGACAATTGTTTCTCCAAATATTGGGCGATTCTGATGAATTTTAAAATCTAGACA
>JAULCC010285481.1:0-12175 GCA_032358795.1 Nuttallia obscurata | reverse complement strand
GTAAATCGGTTCTTATATGTAACGTGTTGTTCGTATAAGAAAATACGTGATGGTTATATTACACCGGAAATAAGCAATGTCATGTGATAAATACCAATACACAACTGAATAAATGTACACATACTATTTCACATTCCTCTCAGTGTAAATAAAAACGTGCCTGTATTTTTTCTAAAAAACCTATAGCAGTTGGAAGACGGAGTGTATGGTTATAAATATTGAAGCGGTATCTATCTGCAAAATGGGTACTGTAAACATTGCTTGATTCAATTTTTCATTTACTCTAGATATTTCTCTTAACAGAGCTCGTGAGTTAAACCTGTAACATGACAAATCGATAAGGTTAACAAAAACTAATAGTATAGGTATAGAGTAATTCCATGTTTCAAAATATATTTTCATTTTTTTACACAATATGTTTTAATTTACTTAGTTTAATTGGAAGCAAACCAATAATGAAATTAAAGCAAGGTGAATTTGAATTGTGACATATATTTGTATGTTTATGATATTTGAAAAGTATTAGACAAAGAGTGTTTTTTTTATTACGATAATTAAACTTTAGCCATGCAAACACCGTCGGTTGCTTTTAATAGTGTTTAAAGCGTTCGAAACATAAAAAAGTCCTCGAACGTTTTTCAACCTTCTTTAATGTAGATACTTTTCAGCTATAAGTTAGTACACTGAACATGTTAGCTGTTATGTCTGTACTTTGTGTGCCTACAGTGGTTGCGATGAGCAAATGTGAAACTAGAAAAATGAGTCTGTTCAACAGTTAAATCGTTTACAATGTTACTTACAGCACGACTACTGTTTCTAAATACGTCTCTGTACTTTAGAATCACACCAATGTAATGCTATCTTGTTACAGTAAATAAAGATAATATTTTCTCTACTCTATCGTTTTCAGTTTTTCCCCGATTCTGTGAAGAGCAAACATACAGATATCAATTATATTAAATTTTCCTACCTATTATAGACTTATAAGCATTTCTTGTCTAACATAAATACAAATGTCCAAAGCTCAACAAAAGATTAAACTACGATGTTGCAATCTTGTACAAATGCAATATGCAATAAATTATTTAAGTATAAGACATTAAGTATTTAATTTGCACATCAGGCAGAGTAAATGGCCTACTTGAGCGACATCTAGGACGAACATATTGCGAAATAAAATCATTCTTCGTGTGCCCTTCATATAATGAACTGTAATTAACAAGTATTGATTCATGTTATCAAACCGTAATTTACGAACAGTATTCTGTTTCTGTAACATAATAATTCTATCAGAGTTAACATTTAGTTTTGCTAATAAAGGAAGAATGGTGGAAAATTAAGAGAGTTCTATTTAACTTATTACATCCTTTAATGTTGCCTATACTAAGAGAACATCATTCAATACGGAAAGAGTGTGAATATAGAGGATATCTGATGAGTTTTCACTTTATATAAAATTTTATTAGAGTAGTCTAGGAATCTTTATTAAGCGAGCCTCTGGCGAGCTTAATAAAGGTTCCAGAACGAGTCTAATAAAATTTTATATACAGTGAAAACGAATCTGATATTCTTTTTATTACATGATACAACAATAAAGGAAGATGAAAGCTGGAAATTTCATTAAGCTGTGTTTAATGAGCCAACAACGTAGTTCCACATTTTAGTTGAAAACGTCTATATCAAACCCCTGTCTAGAATTCGAAGCTGCATAGTCCTTAAAACTTAAACTTATAAAAACTAAATTTTTACTTTAAGGCAACATTAGTTTCATTCTGTAAACAATGCCGGGAATGAATATAAAGGTTGGGTAAATCGGTTATTGAAGGTAACGTGTTGGTTGTATAAGAAAATACGTGATGATTATTAGCAAAGTCATGTGATAAAATCTTATAGGCCTTGTTCTTTATGATGCCTTTTAACAAGAAAAATATAATTCAAATTTGATGTCAAATATACATTCTTAATTAATTCGTTAAACCATCTGTGTTTCAAGCTCAACATTGCGCGCTTTGTTGTTGTTGTTGTTGTTTGTTTGTTTCTTTGTAGTTGTTTGGGGGTGGGTATGTGTCAAAATATATGCAGGCATACAAGGGTATGGTAGTATGCTAGATACACTTACTTAAACAAGAACAACTTTGAATTTTGAAAAATGTCACTCTTGCCCATTCATATTCATTCAATATTCTAAGATTTGAACTATTAACTATAGTGATTCAGGGATGTTGTAGTTTTATTGATAATAGTTTTTGCAATACCTTGCTACACATGCAATTCTTTCGTCTAAATGTCTATCAGTGACAATGACAATGAAACCTTACCAAGATGTCATCTAATAAACTTGTAGAACATAATGCATGAAGCTGTTTAAAATTGTTCACGTATCAAGACTTTGCCATGCATCTAGGTATCGGAATATCTATCTGTATGACATTCTATAAAGAGATAATCAGTAAACTCGTTCCAAAGAAAAAGGCCACAAAGGTGTTTTTAATCAATATACGATAAAAGTCCATTTAACTGTAACAGTAGATGCATATGAAACCGAATTTAACAAACCTGAACACAGTTTGATTTCCACAATTAATACTAAAATCTTACATACATACTTATTTATATTAACAGTTTTATAAAATTAATCAAATGCAATATGCGCTATCTTGCTTATTTAACGGTTTTTGTTAGAAATATCAATATTACAACCTTCAACATAACACAATTGGTGGTGTTAGTTTGTCTCATATATTTTTTTTACAAAGTTATATCAACATGTATTACAGCCATATTTAGAACGGACAACATTCAACATATGAGCATTTCACATTATATATCTCTTATTTCTGTAACATGTAATGACAATTGCTTGTATTATCTCATCTATAATGTTAACTGTAAGTTATTCTAAGTCTACTGGGTTTAAGTTTGTCTGAAGGACGGAGGCGAATGTTGTTATATATCAGTTGTCAGAAATGAAAATCGATGTCTTTATTTTATGTCTTTGGGTATCAAACTACACATAAGGGATATACCATAAGGTAATATACCTTTATCTGTGGCTTGTTCAAATCCTATTGAGACAGGCACTTAAGTAAGCGTGTTTTGTTTTATGGTGTAAAACGAACAGAAATTTGTTGAAAGTTTCCTGGGGGACATTTTCTTCGTAAATTAGAATCAAAACTTTCTGTAGTCGTTTCTGTTTCATAGTATCGGATATGTTTTCTGTTGGATATCTGCTGGTGGTTTTGCTTTGCCTGAGATTGATCCCATCTATCATGTGATAGTTTTAGTATGTTGTTTTTTCAGACATCTTATCATCTAAATCATGAAACTTATGTGATCGACTAAAGGAAGCATACACATTAGAGGCACTTTAACCAAGAATAATGTGCGCAAGTTGATTTCCTTTTTTAATATTAATATATCCTATAATACATGAACATGGTATATGTATATTGATTACTGTCTTGGTAGTTTGGTCTTTTGATACATTTGGTTTGTGTTATCTTAACCATGTTAGAAAAAGGGTTTCAGATGTGTAGTTATAGCTTGCACCAAATTTTGTTGTAACAAAATATCCTAAAACAATCAAATTATACAACACACGATCGACAGTTTAAACCTAGTACGATATGCTAACAGTATATTACAATTTAGATAAACTGTGTTGTATGGAATTGTTTTCTTTCGATGTGTAAAATAGTAACTTTACAGCATTTTGCAAACAAACAAACAAACCAATAAAAAGGCAGCAGTTTTTCCGATAGACATTTTAAAGGGGAAAAGCTTCATTTATGTTGTGAGAATTTGTTGCCCGACCCCATTTCTGATTGAAAGAGATAGAATATGTTTCAACTATCATAGAAAATACGTGTTAAGATTGAACATTATACTACAAATTTCAGAACTAATAAAAACGTAAAGTGTATGTATTTTAACTAAACCATACTTCAATGTGCAACGTGTTTAATGAAATGCCCTCTGCAGCACTTTTACTTTCATCTCCGTCGAATTACAGATGTGATAAGTTTTACGCTTGTTAATTTCTAAACAAACATATTATGTTTAATTAAGATGAATTGTTCGTAAGACATATCGATGTTTCGTAGATACGTAGAAGTCGGAAAATCTGTCTCTCTAAGGGCTCTGTATCTAACCTCTCAGTGTCTGCCGACTTACCATCGCATTGTTTCGACGAATGTTCGAAAATATGATCTTAATGTAACATTTGTATTTAAGTAGAGTATTATTTGTTTGACTCTACATGTTTATAAGAACAACAATTTATGATTTGTTGCATTCAAGTAATATCACGGACAAAGGAATAACTGATAATTTGCACCAACTGTTTCTTATTTTTTACGTACCTTTACAGTGCGAATTTTTATATCCATTTGATATCTAGTCTAGGCGTCATTTGTATGGCCTTGTTTCTGAAATATGTTTTTGTTTATGATCTTGTAATCATTTTACAAAACATACTTAACATCAATTAGAATTGTATTTCTATCAACTTGAAGACGAATGTTTAGTTTTCTCATACTACACATTGTTTTATATGGAATATGTAAGTGGTCTTTGAACTTTTAACATTTGTTTTATTAAGCTTTGTTAGTGTGCTCTTTTCTCAGTTAATATGAACTTCACACGAGATGTTTCTCTAAAAGGCCCACAACACTTGCCGCCGAGTCGATTTGCTCTGATTTAATAATTACAGATAATTTTAATCAAATAATTTGCCTAAAACATTATTTACTTAGTTTCTTAAGTTTGTCTCATAAGACATAACTATGATGAAGAGATGGGTTAAACAATAATCTAAAACAAGTACACATTTTGATATAAACAGTTCTCACAAAATTTTGAAGAAGGATATGTTGGTACAAAAAAGTTACTGATAAGCTTTTGAATTTCGTAGATATTATTCAGGTCTAATATTCAAGCTAGATTTCATAAAAACAAAAACCCATGTTAAATGCTCTTGTTTCTTCCTCTATTCTATTGTGTGGTACTGCTGATTCCCTTAACGTTCTTCATTTCCTACTACATGTTTTGGTTGAGACTGTGCCAAATACAGTTTGTTTCCAAGACTTCGCCTACTACAGTTTTGGCTAGGACTGCGCGTGGTACAGTTTGAGGCTATGACTGCATCTCGTATATTTGTTGACCAAGAGTGCACTTGCAACAGTTGTTGACTAAAAGCGCGTCTGCTACAGTTCTTTGCTCAGACTGCGCCTGGTATATTTGTTGACAAAGAGTGCACTTGCTACAGTTATTGGCTAAAAGTGAGTTTGCTACAGGTTTTCGCTCAGACTGCGCCTTGTATATTTGTTGATAAAAAGTGCCTTTGCTACAGTTGTTGACTAAGAGTGCGTTTGTTACAGGGGTTTGGCCCAGACTGCGTCTGGTATACTTGTTGACCAAGAAGGCACTTGCTAGAGCTGTTGGTTAAAAGTGCGTCTGCTACATCTTTTGCTCAGACTTTGCCTAGGAGCGTTGTTGCTTAAGAGTGCCATTCCTTTATTTGCAGATTCAGGTTTTGGCTTAGACTGTGCCATGTATATTTGTTGACCAAGAGTGCGTTTTCAGCAGCTGTGAGCTAAAACTATGCATGCAACATGTGTTGAATGAGACTGTACCTTTAACAGCTGCGGGCTCAGACTGAACTTGCAACAGTTGTTTGCTATATCTTCACATGTAACAGTTATGGGCAACTACTGCACCTGAAAAAAATTGTGGGCTGCACCTGTAACAACTATGGACTATGACTGATATCATAGCAATTGGCTTATACTGTGCTTGCTACAGTTGTTGACTACGACTGCACTGCACCTGTAACAGGTGTGGGGATAAGATTGTACCTGCAGCATGTATTGAGTAAGACTTATGGACAGCAGCAAACAGACTTAGTCGGGTCAGGGGTTTTGGGGTGTGTCAGTGTGTGCATTGTGTGAGTGTCTTGTATTTAATTTTAACTTGTTGACAGATATGATCGTGTGTTAGGGTGAGTTTGTAGGATTCAGAAGACATATAATAAGAAAAACAGTGTATGTTTGAAATTTGAGCTGTATAGTCGGTGTAGCATTGTAGTATTGTAGTTTATAGTCAAATTCTATTTGTGTTTATCGTCGTATTCAAGACAAGATTAATTTGTCAAGGTTTACATAGTGTTATATAGACAGCTTATTGGTGAAGTATTTACTTGTTTTGATATATGAAATGATGTGTATTGTTGATGAGCACTTATTTTCCTGAAATTTCTGAATCATAAAGACGTTGATAGATCATTATAGAAAGATGTAAAATGTTCCAGAAAATTTAGAACATTAGAGATTATTCAAGAGAGTTATCTTAAACATCAAACTTGTAAACAATTGGTCACATGATCTTGATATGTTATCAAGTAAACACTAGATAATTCTAGAACTTCAGAAAACATATATAAGGCTTGAAAAGCTGGGTACTTTATATTTGATTATCTAGTTCAGACGTTTCATGAAGTTACTTTGTGAAAATTCTGGATTTTTCTTTGGATATTATTAAGTGATAAAATCTTATTGGATTATTTGGATTTATTCAAAAGTGGAGATTCAATTTAAAAGTGCTCAGGAACTTTCTGCAACTTGATTAGAAATGACGTTTATCAGGATCAGAATAATTTTGGATATTTGGAGTTGTGATTTAAGTATTTATATTTTATTTTTACTTTATAATTTCAACTAAATAAATTTTGTAAAGTTTGTTGCTGTTTTTGTATTTCTAGTTACGCCTGGCTCGTAACAATGGCTCTTTACAATGTTATGTTGATAGCAGAGGCATACATCACCGAAGCTTTAAAACGTTGTCTGCGAACCATTGCGTTTACATCAGGACTGAGAATGCATTTGTGCAATGTGTTGACTAAGTTTTGTGTTTCGCCTGTTACAGTAACTGACTAACACTGCGCCTGTTACAGTAATTGACGAAGACGGCGCCTATTACAGTAAATGACTAAAACTGCGCCTGTTATAGTAATGACTAAGACTGCGCAGGCCTACTATATGTGTAAGCTGACTAAGATTGAGGGAAAACGCATTTATAAATATTACACTTTGCGATAAACCTTTAACTCTCATAATCAAAATCTTAAACGGAGCTCTGACTACATAATTTTAACATAAAATTCAATGTATATGTTTAAGAGCTTATAAATGGTTTTATTCAGTTTTATCCTTTAACAACTAACTTTTGAACATATAGCTGCAAAACACTCTAACATTTACGACAACTTGAACTTATCGTACCGTTTGTTGCATTTGGAACTCCTTAAGTTGTGTTTTACAAATAAGCATAACTAACCATTTGTGACATTGAAGTCATACACAACTGTGTTTCGCGCAGTTTTATTTGTTGTGGAATGCTTTATAGCTTTCCTGTCAACTAAAGGAATATTTCATTGGAAATAAAATCAGCGCATTTTACGATACTTTAAATGTTTCGATTATTACCTTAACTGCTTTGTTTTTAACACAAGTTGCTTTTTGTCCTGAACGTACATTTACGACCTTAGCAAGCGTAACCTGCTTTCGTTGTAAAAGTTTCCTTACAGTTCTGATAACTTTGTTTATTATATGTCACTTTAAAATGAAATGTTATAAGAATAATTTGAGCATAACCGAATTGTATTGTTTGTCTGTATTAAAGCTTCCCACATTAACAGCTTACTGTCGGAACAGAACGAACAATGTTATTCCCCAATGGTCGCTTCGCTGATTCAAGGCTTTCAAAACATGCAAACATCCGTATCGTGAAAAAATGGGAACGTGAAAACTGTGAAGTCAATTTCGACTTATCAACTATGAGCAGAACGGAATGAAATTTGTATTTTGTTTAAAATGATAAATGGCAGCAATGAATGATTTTCCTTTCAGTAGTTTACCTAGGTGTGAAGTAGGTTGAAATGTATCATCACAATTGTGCGAATGTTACAAGAAAATTAATGATTCTTTCACCTTAGCAATGAAAGTCATGTTTATTTCGAACGGAAAAAAACTTCTGCTTTAAATAAATTAACATGGATGAGTAACATTATACAAAATAATAGCACACATGGAAAAATATTTTATAAAATCTCTCAAACTTCTTGTGGTATGTAGCAGTAGTAATTTCAAGTTGACTACCAACTGTGTAATCCGTGATTTAGGAAATCGCCAGTTAGTAAAACGCATTTGAAGTGGAAATCATCTGCATAATTAAGGGATGTAATGTTTGTTTGTGCTGATACGAATTGTTTTGGTTTTATTTGTTACAATTTAATTTGGTTACTGCAATTTAGGACTCGTATGTTTATAAAAGTGTTGAATTATTAAACACATTAAATAACACTTTTATCATATGAGACATACGTTTATAAGTGCTTTATAAGTAAAACTTCTATACATGTTTATAAATACAGGCTTAGCTAAATAAAACATCAAATGTCACACATAAGCTTAACATAAATCATGTACAAAGTAATTATTCTAAAACACAGAAAATCATATAATCACATAAAACATGTACATACTAAATCTAAAACATAGAAAATGATATAAGGCATGACTAACATACTGCCTTAACATTAAATAAACCTAGTAAAATCCCATTTAGAAAATAAGACAATGACAATCTTAAGCATAGGTGTGTCAGATTAATGAAACATTTTGTGACCATATATTTTTAAAACAAAATGAGTTTTAAGAGATGTTTAGAAAGAGCCAAACGTGTTTGAGTTCCGTATTCCCAGTGGAAGCGTTTTCAACAACTTTGATGCAGCATTTTAAAATAATATTCTAAAACATAGAAAATTGTATGTTAAACATAAAACATAAATATACTAATTCTAAAACATAGCATATCATACAAGTCATGACTAACATACTGTGTAAAATTCATAAACCTGGTAAAATCCCATTCAGAAAATAAAACAATGACAATCTTAGGCATAGATGTGTCAGATTAACGAAACTTTCAGTGACCGTATATATCTAAAATGAAATGAGTTTTAATAGCTCTTTTGAAAGAGGTCAACGTGTTTGAGTTTCAGTGGAACTGCTTTCCACATGTCTGAAATATATTACTCAAAGTTTGCTAAGGATCACTTTTTTTGACATTAGATATATCATTCATATTATCACCATATAACATCAGATTGCTACAAAAGATTAACCGATATTCGGTTCTCATAAACGTGCATTTATTGATTTGACATGTACACGAGATTCGCTAAGAAAGACAAAATTGTAAATAACTATCATTTATGGCAATTTGCCGTCATGTACATTTGTACATGAAGCAAGCTTTTGCTTCTGCCATCGTCAAATTGTAATTGAATTTAACGAAAGGCATGGTAGATCGACGAGTAAGGCGTCATCTAAGCGATGATGAGCTGAATATGGACATTAGAATGTTTGAGGCTGGGTTGTCACAGCGGGAGGATGCGCATGTTCTTGGGGTGTCCGAGAGCGTTGTCTCAAATATGTGGAATCGATTCCAATTGACTGAAAATATAGTGCATCTGCACGCCGGAGGTCGATTGTGCTCAAGGACTAAAGCTCAAGACCGATTTATCGTCCTTTAAGCCCAACGCCACCGGTTAGGCAAAGCAACAACGTTACGTAGCGACATGCAGATTGCTACAGGTGTTCGTATAAGTACACAAAGCATTAGAAGTCGGTTGCATGAAGCTGGTTTGAGGTCAAATGGGTATGGGCATGATATCATGTTACATGTACGTAAACCATAGAATGTTATAGACAAATTTAGAATTCTCCACATTATTGAGAACATTGGAGATTATTCAAGTGATCATTTTTGTCATCAAACTTATAAACAGTTGGTCTCATTACCTTTATTTGTCATGAAGTAAAGACTACATAATTCTGTATATTTGTGGAATATTCAGAAGGGATATAAAGATAGAGAACTTATTTTTAGGTTATCTTTGGGGTTTAGTCAATATATGGAAATAGTGAAAATTCTGGATTATTTTTTAGATATGATTTAGTAACAAAATCTTTTTGGATTATTGGGATTTAAGCAAGTGTGGAGAATTCATTTGAAAAGTGCTAAGGAACTTTCAAACTTATAACAACTGGATTAAAAAAGGACATCAAACACGATCAGAAAAATTCGGGATATTTGGAATTTTGTGATAGAGGTATTAATATTTTTTTCTAATTTTAAATCAATAAATATTGTCTAGTTTGTTGCTGGCTTTGTTTTTTTAGAATCGCCTAGCTCGTAATAGTATTTCAAATAATTTCATTCTGAAATAAAAAAAAAAAAAAGATTTCTGAAAGTATCTAGAATATTTGTGTTTTCGAAATATATGAATGATTTAAACGATCGTTTGTGAATAAAATAAGTAAAGTTTGGTATCCTTTTCAACATTATCGAATTGCAAAACCTATTATTTACCCTCAATACCTAATACACCTACTTTCAGAAAAGAAACTGAATCCTTGTTCTTAAGAGTAGTAATATAGCACCAAGGACTTCAAACCTAAATGTGGTATTTAACAAAGTGTCTAGGATAATAGAGATAAATATGATCGTTAAGTGAACCAGCAGCACCTTTGTAATTTGATGTAAAATAGCATAGCAGTAGACGCTAGGGAAGATCATCGATCTAACGTTTGCAGTCTAAATAACGCTGTATAAAGTATAAAACACACATAACGTTTGCTCTGGGACAAATAAAAAACGAGTTTCAAGACTTCAACCAGACTTATGAAATTTGCATCGGACGTTCGCCATTACAGAATGTGATAAACAACTAAATGTTTACGATAAATTCATTAGAAAGTTCCTGAAATACGAAGAAGATATCGTTCTAAACAACGCAAATGACATTTCTACAAGCGAGTATACCCATTTCTCATTTATTTTGTCATAATTGATTTTGGAGAGGAATTGAAAGCTGTTTTTGAATGTTAGGTAGCTACACGAAAACCGATCAAACACAAGGAAGCGTATCATTTGCTTTAAAAGGAGGGTAAATTTTATTTAACCAACACAAACGTGTATGCCAACGTTAATGGATACCCCAAACAGCTGTGTGTAGATTTCAAATTTCTTTATTTATTAACAAGAAAAGTTTTTAATTAATTAATCGGCAAGTACTATAAAATAAACTTTTTCGGCATCATACGTTTCCAGCCTTTGTTTTCGAAACATACATCAAAGTTAAATTCAAAATCCACACGTCTAAAACATTATCTCACGTTTAACTGTTTGTTTTAAGGAAGTCGTCATTTGTTAGTTCAATTTGTTTGTCACGATTTTTGTTGAAAGAATGGAAAAAGTAAGCTGATTCCGATTTTTTTTCTAATGAATAGGTAATACATAAATTTATAACTGATTCAAAATCATAATGTGACTATTTAAAACAGCTTTTTAAATATTTTGATAATATAATTTCTATAAATCATTGTAATCACTTCATTGTAATCACTCTAGATAATGTAGGTACTCTATAACCATAAATGTCTCCTATAAATCTATACAGTAAAAGTATTTAAGCACTAAATAATTCACACTTTAGATATGTTAGGTACTTATAGCCAAACAGATGCCCTCTATATATGATAAGATGCATACAGGTAAACACTATCAGGTATTTTTTACAGGTAACACAATAGAATTACACGTATATTCATGTTACATATACGCCTAAGTAGACTCTACCTTCTTCGTAGCAGTGCTATAAAAAGGCCAATCTAAGACTGTATGAATATATTTTCTATGAGATTCCATAACCACCTACATTAGATAACAGTAGTATGCATTTAGTATAACTTCTCTGTTTCTATCAACCAAAGTAGGGCACGGATTTTCACCGATTGAGTTGAAATTTTCTGACAACAAACATTAACATAAGACATGAAAAAAGGTTGTACATGTCACACTGAATTTACCATGGCAACGAGGATTAAACGTAGAAGTGATGCAATCTTGTACAAACTCTCTTCATCATTTATGAAAAAACGCTATTCAAAAAGATGTGTACTTTTCATAAATGCAGATGTCTTCTTAGATTTTTTCATAAATTGATGATGAAATGCATAACATTGGAATGGATTTTAAAAGAATTTTCTCCCTTTCCAGAACTTTTTACATCAAAAGGACATGGCCTAAACGTCTTGTCCTATTTTGATGAAAT
>JAULCC010285369.1:0-20098 GCA_032358795.1 Nuttallia obscurata | reverse complement strand
AGACGCAACGGAAAACGATAAACGAACGGAAAACGGTAAACGAAACGGAACGAACGAACGAAGGACGGTAAACGGAAGAAATAAACGGAACAGATGAACGGAAACGAAACGCAAACGAAACGCAAACGAAACGGAAACGAAACGCAAACGAAACGGAAACGAAACGGTACGGTAGGTTAAAGAAGACGAAATCCCCCCTGTAAGATGTTCAAAGTCATATTTCTTTTGTACAGGTTGGTTAAAATATAACAATGTTAACGCATCCATTTGTTGTCGTTGCGATCAATTAACTAGCAAGCTAACGCAACTGATTTAAATTTATATTTAAATCAAACACATATAACGAATAAAGAAATAGTCGATAAATGTATTGTGTGGACTGTTCAATTCCACATTTAGCCCTACTGGCCAAAGGCCTGAAGAGCTTATGTCGTGGCGTTATGTCCGTCGTACGTGCGTGCGTCCGTGTGTGCGTTCGTGCGTCCGTTACAATTGTTTGTTTACGCGATTATATGTTTAGTTTTGATAGTATCTTGATCAAACTTATACAGTAGTTTGAAATCCATAATAGATCGGATCCTTTCAAAAAGAAACCAGATCCACACAGACATTACTGGATTATGGCACTTGACACTGTCGGGGAAAACATATACAGCTTGTTTATGCGATAGTCTCCATTTCTTTTCTGATCTTCATACAACTTCTTCATTAGGTAGGTATCAATGAGAGCATGGTTTCTTAAAAAAAACGGTTTGATCCGTCCATGCCCAACTGAATTATGACCCTTGAAAGTGTCCAAATGGCTTGACAAAATTGCTATTTACACCTTGTTTACGCGATAAAGTCTCCACTTCACAAAACTTATATAGTTGATAGATATAAATGAGGGTTCGGTTCCTTTTGAAATCATTCAGATACGCTTATGCACGACTAGATAATTACCCTTGAAATTGTAAAAATTGCTACAGTTCAGCTTTTTTACGCGATAAAAATCTCCATTTCTTTGCCGATCAAACTTATACATTAGTTAGTTATGTATGAGAGCTCGGTTGCTTTTGAAAATCAGCCAGATAGGCCTATGCACGACTGGATTATGGCGATTGAAATTGTCAAAATTTCCTATAATTCAGCTTGTGTACGCAATAAAGTTTTCAGTTGTTACCGATCTTCACCTAATTTATACAGTAGTTAGATATTTATGAAAGCTCTTTTCCAATTATAAAAGCATCCAGATACACCTAAGTCTCCATTTCTTATCCGTTCTTAACAAACCTTATAAAGTAGCAAGATTTTCATGGGAATACAGTTACTTTTAAAAAATAAGGCTGATCCGCTCTTCGTGACTAGATTAAGGTCCTTGTTTATTCAAACTAAAGACAAAGAGACAAAACAAGCCAAGCCAGTAGAGCACAGGCTCTCATGGGCTCTCATGGGACTCTTGTTCATATCGTATTATTTGTTCATTACATGGACGTATACAGGTTTATATAATAAAACAAATACAAACGGCATTAACTTAACAATGTAACTTGTTATTTTACAACCTTTCTCGAAAACTTTCATTTATTTTGGAAACCAGTACTACCAGAATTACCACATTGATAAGAATGTAGATAAAAAACATGAATATATCAATTCCATGAAACGCATGTTCCTTATCTCCTGTACTTCTTTCAACAACATTACCTGAATCATGAGATATATTTTCGACTTTATTTGCCACGTCCCGTTTACAGCAGAGACAACCTTTTAGAGCCATGTTCACCAGTGGCTTGGGACTTTTCGCGTTGTATATTCGGGATTCCATGACAGTGTATAACACAGTGAGGGCACTGTTGATCTCTAGTATGGTCATATAAACAAGCAGCAAAGGGGTTTGAATAGAATTGGGAGGTAAAATAGAACTTATGGACGATATGTAAACACTAAAGGATAGTAAAACTGTTATTGACATAGAACCTTTTTCGCCACTGTTGATCGGTAGAAGAAACACAACTGCGTTAAGAAAAGCTAGCACAATAAGAGGTCCAACAGTTGTGTACATTATAAATGAAGCTCTCCTCCGAAACAGAAACCGGTATTTAATAAGCTGTGTACCATGGATCGTATACGTGTCAGTTTTCATGTCAAGGTTTTCCCATTCGGGATGTTTTATCATGATCTGTTCGACATACGCTCCAGTCTTCGGGGGCAACAACAGAACGTCTGCGGAAGATTCATCCGACAAATAGATAGTTATTGGACATTCCTATAATAAAAACAAACTAAAAATAAATACAGAAGAATATTATTCAAATTTCAAATAGAAATGTGTAATCGGAATTCCATGTGTAAATGATATACTGAATTTAATAGTATCTTAATATCTTTCACAGTAAGCGAAAGTTTAAGTTTATATATATGCTTGATTATTATTTTTTACACACATTCTTGTTTCCGTCTTTTTACATTTCAATTTGAAAACATCTTGCAAACTATAATTATCAAATTCTACACTTTGTTTCCCTAAAACACTCCTTATAATAATAAAATACATTCCATTAAATATATTTATGACAAACATTAGAACGATCTCCTCTATGATTTGCACATTGGATATATACCAGCATTTATTTAAACCTTATCGTCTGCTTTAACTGTCGTCTGCGTTGATTTCAGAATTCAATGGATTCTCCCAATATTTTAAAAACAATTGGCCTAGTGTCAAACATCTTGGATCCAGATCATTCGGCGTCTAATTTGGATCTAACTAATTTGCATATTCTATACCGGTCTCGCTTAGCAGGCTAATGGTTAAACTGGTTGCTTAAGCTGTTTATTTTCTTTCATCTCAAAGAAAAAAACAATACAAGGGTCAGTGTCTGTATATAGAAAAGATTGTCTGAACGATTGGTTTATGAACGGGAGCCCGATGTTAGGCGAAATTAATTACTTGTGTGACATGGTTTCCATTATCTATGATGTAACAAAGGGTGCAGCAGACTTGTCCGATTAGTATTACTGACAACAACTGTTATTGCGACGAATAGTGTTTCTCATACCTGCGTATCAAAAGGGTAATATGTTATATCCACTTCACACACCAAACTGAAGATACCTTCTGAACTCCACAGCACATCGCCTGTGTGGGACACTCTAACTTTCTCATCTTTAGTTCCTACATTAGAAAGTACAATCAATTAGCATCCGATTTGTTACCCTATCTTTGTGTAACATAAATGTGATATAAAAACGTATTTGTATTGCAATATAATATTAAAATATTAATGTTTTGTTCTCGTGTAGGAACATTTTAACAACTAAATTAACATTTTTTTTATAATACAAAAAATAAATTGACAAGACCTGGCTTGGAATTCACCAACCTTTTCTTAGACTTGAAATTCAAGTATAATCTATAACCCCTGTAGTCTATCTCCCAGCACCTACTATTCAGACAGAAGCTGAGATCCATCAGATAGTGTTGGAGACTATTCTTGAGTTTCAAGTCTAAGAACGGGTTTGTGAATTCCAAGCCATGGATTTTTTTTGGTTAAAGGACTGTAAGATTAATGGTGACGGGGGTCTAGTGGTAAGACGCAGGCCTGAGAATGGAAGGTTCCTAGGTTGCGCCCGGGCCGTCGAATTTGTCTTGACAGAACATTAATCCCACATGTGCCTCACTCAAACAATGTGTATAAATGCGTACCTGTGAAGGTGTTAGCCAAAGTGCCGTGGCTGCTTTCTGCGCCATCTATTAACGGTCGACTTGCAACCTGGTGATCGGGGCACAATATATAAAACACCTTTGAGCGTTAAAGAGTACTATATAAATGTGATTTAAAAATAGAATTAAGATAAAACTACAGATACTTGATATCATTGAATTAAATTTCCGATTATCCAGAGAGATTATCTGTTTAATATTTACAGTTAGGTCTTTATATGTGCCTTTATTGTACATATCCACATATCATTTTTAAAAGATACAAATAATTAAATGGAATATACATAATAAATAGCACAATAAAATTACTGCGGACTAATAACGTACCTACACTCATCGTATTGCCATGTGATACCATAAGTCCGATTATTGGATGCCAAATGTCGGTCAGAGAAAACTGGAGTGATTCTCTTCCAAAAAAAGCTGTTGAATTCCATCTTAGAAATTCATCTATCCATTCAAAGGTGAAATGTGCCGATAACGACATTTTCTGAGAAGTTGTATCCAGGCATATTAAATTTGATGGATTGAAGTCAGTGTGAAACTGAACAGTCTGGTTTTGGTCTTTCAGTGGACGAATTCTTGTATTGTAATCCTTCAATAAGGTATCATACAGTGTTTGCAAAGTGGACGAAGGAATGGCACATACACTTAAACCACATAAACACGAAACAGAAATCACGGTAAATTTGAAAATGTCCATCTTTTATTTTAACCAGTTAAAACAACTTAACTCCTGCAACGGATTCACCAAACGAGTATAACATGAATTATATGGCATCATCATGCTCGACATTGAGACGCAGAATAAAAATAATAGCAAACTCACAGGAATCAGTCAATTAAAATTGAGCTTTTTAACACTTAACCTTTTAAATGACATCGATTATCGAGTTTTTAATGCGAATGACGTTATGCTAATGGCTCTGCAAATATATTGGAGTAATAACATAAAGCTTTTTTGTCTCCTGTTGTTAACACGTTCGATTTTTTTCCTGTTTGTACTGCAAGCTCATGGAATTCTTTATATATGCAACAGAGGAGTTTTTCTAAACATGCTTTATCATAAGAATATTGTGAGTCTTCAAAGCAGTTTGTTTTATCCTACATGCCTTTTGATACAAGTACCTATGCAAACCTTTTTGGTCAGCTCATTCGGTTTGCCTTACAAAGAGACGCCGAGAATTTAATAGCTGTAAATTTGTCCGGCATTATTATGAAAATATACGTTAATAAGAAAATAGTGTACCTTTACAGGAATATTGCTGGAGAGATATTTTGCCGGTCTGCTTCCGGCGTCAGTCGTCCAAAGTCCGACGTCAGAACAATCCTTTAGACATCTTCTCCTAAACGGCTCTGCCATTTTAAATAACCTTACCAGGAATATACTTCGGATGATCCACTTCCATAAAGATTTTAAATAGTTGGATTCCATGCAGCACTCTGCTTGCAAAAGCAATGGAAAGGCACCGACATTTGTTTTAGAAACGACATAAACGTAGATATTTGGTACATAGCATTGTCGTGTAGATGACCTTTACAAAGATTGTACAAATACAATGGCAGTGGTCCTGGTTGTACTTAGCTTATATTTTTTAAGATATCTTCTTGCCAGAAACCGTAAGATCTAGAACTTAGATAGTGTGTGCATCATTGCTTTATGCATCTCTGTACAGGTGTTTAAAAATTATACAGGTCAGATAAATATTGACCCTGCCCCAGAGGTCACTGGTTTTACATATGCTCATACAGTGAAAACTTGATTTTAAATCACCAAATAGATATTTAAGGTGAACCAATGTCTATTCTACCAAGAAAGTTATCATTGATACTACCCTGACTTCTTCTATGTTTTGTCAAAGAAGACAAACTTAGCAGTCAATTCAGAGAAATGAAGACACATTTAACAATATTTCTTTTACAATTTGTTCCAGTGACGCAAAGTTATTCACAATCAAACATCTTTCAATATAAAAAAATCGTCAAAAATGCATGATTTAAGTTATTCAAATTACTTTTACCAGGAAACCTTTTGTCGTCAGGTTTGAAACATTGACATACTCGAGTATACCGTTTGCTAAATTATAGATTGCTTCCTAGAAGATATTATGAAAACGAACCTAACCGTTACCTCGTACCTCGTTTTAGCTTGTAGGAGCATTGTTAATTTTAATAGAACTTGTAATTTCAAATGGTGAGGAATTCAAAAACAATTTGTATGGCTAGTTTTAGAATATCAATATTATCCATTAAAAAATAAGTTGACAGATAGGTTTTGCTTTTCATTCAATGAAGAGCAAATGTAAAATGTATACGTATAGCAAATAAAAAAAGCAATTGCAGTCCTTCACAAATAGCTAAGTTAAAGTGGTTCTGATGTGGACACGGACAACGGCATGTTTCAAGGGTTAAAAAACGTCATACTTGTAAAAAGATAGGAGAAGGGTTTCAATTGTTACGATTTCGATTTTTTATTTATAGCTACATTCTATGACTTTTTTGAAAAAATGTTTAAATTACTGTTGGCTTTGTTTTATAGTTATAGTTTTAGGCACGTGTTTTTGGAACAAATCCATTATTCTTATTCCATTCTACGATAGATATGATATCCTCATAAGCACGGATAGTTTATAAAGACAAAATCTAAAAAATGATTATATTTTCGATTTGTACATTCAGTGTATATTATGTGAAAATCTACTGTAAAACGCCCATTTTAACATCGAAAAACAATTATAAACGCATTTTCTTGTTTATGTTACAACAGCGAAATCTATAATAGCTTACGAAACGTAAAGCTTCACATAAATGTTTATCAAAACAATTTGCATTTATTATCAGATACCGAACTCATATATCTGCAAGTATCGTAAAACTGTCCTCCTGGCACAATTCAAATGTCAATACGAAAATTATTTTGGGTAACACAATACGGTTTGGAGGACTGAAAATTTGACGCGAACAATCGAATGTCACCAAATAAAAGGCAGGACACTTCAATACGGTTTAAAATTAGGCCTGCAAATGTCATCCGTTATTTTCTCTTACAATTTATATACTTTATAACGTCACAGAACCTTTAATTATATCTTACATAATGACAATTATCAATCAAAATATTGTTCTTACGACACAGTATTAATCACAGATAGAAAGATGAGAGACAGAATGAATCGAAAGTTACGGAACCAAATGTTGTGATAAATTTGTTTTTTAATGATGTTATGATAACCTTATATTTTGTTTTTATTGATGCTGTACGTTTCAGTTAATTAATTGCATAATGTATTTAGGATCTGATTATTACATTTTCAGACCAGTGATGTAAAGAGCGATATATAAAAAGAGATAGAGTATAAAGACGGAATTAGAAATACGGAAATAACCCAAAACAAAGATATAATAAGATAAATAAGCATAGAAATAACAAAGTTAAAACAGAGGAAGAAAAAGAAACGGATATATAGTGTAGGATAGAAATCGGGAGCAGATAGAAATACAAATAGATATTATTGAACACGTGTTTGTCTGATTTGTTTGTGCTTTTGTATTTTGAATCTTCCAGTGATGAAAGACGTTTTACATATGTATACCAAAAATACTAGTCGCTTGTCGCTTTAATTGACCGATATTTTGTATTTGCGGTTTTATCATTATTTTATGACGTTTATCATTTAACAATTTAATCAAATAGACAGTGATTTTGATATTCATTTGAAACATTATTTTAGCATTTGATGGCACATTCCCGAAGTCTTTTCTATATCCGTAATGCCAGTCATGTCTTCTAACTCGTCTCCCGTTACAATAACGTCATCTAAAATATTTTTTGTGAATATGAAAATAAACTATGGTAGAATTTCATCGCTGTAGTGTAAAAGATTTTATAAATCATGCATTGTCTGCAGTAGATATAAATGAATATGGGACATCTGAAGGTCGGGGGTTCGGGTCACCAGTTGGGTATCTCACAGTGTATCAATGCCTATAGGGGTGAGTTGAGTTGGCAGTGGCGGCCAGATAATAGCTCAGTCGGTAGAGCGTCGGAACCGAAGGCCCCGGGTTCGACCTTGTGTCGGCTGCAACTATTCTTACTTGGTAACATTTGGTGCCGAACAGGGGACTGTCTCTGATTGAAATCCGAGATTTTCTTACATGAATCTCAGTTCCTACAAGCAATTCGGAACGAATTTCAAGTAAATAAGGAAGTATGTCACAGTATATCGATATCTATAGAGGTGAGTTGAGTTGTCAGTGGCTGCCGGATAGCTCAGTCGCAGTCGCTAGAGCGTCGGTACGGTAAACCGAAGGCCCTGGGTTCGAACCCAGGTGTCGGCTGCAACTTTTCTCACCTGTCTACACGTGGATAAATTGAGCAGATTGGGTCGCTTTGATTGTGTGTCAGGTTTAACAGGAAATTTATCGATTGGCTTGGTTTGAGAAGAATTCGCATTTAAGTTGATTTCAGGACGAACTAGAATTCAACAGTTATTAATAGTATACTTTATACCAGATGAACTAAATATCAGTCTTAAATTGACATAAATAATTATTCAGTTTCGTTCATTCTTTTATATCTCTTCTATTTTTTGTAATAACAACAGGGACGAGTAAGGAAAAAGCAAGTTAAACAACACTTTTATCATTTCAGCGACAGAAACCTAACCTAGTCAGATCTAAAGTAAACACTTAGTTATTCCATCAGAACGCTCATATATGGAGGATATCTGATGAGTTTTCACTTTATATAACATTTCATTAGACGAGTCCAGGAATCTTTATTAATCGAGCCTCTGACAAGCCTTACAAAGAGATGTTAGTTTTAATAACTACACACATCAAAAGACTGAGAGGGTTTAAAAAATCAAAAGGGCGTCTTCGCTGCAGTTGAGTGATACAACTTAAATGAAATGCCATTTTAATGTGATTTGTTAATGGTTTTAAACGTAAATAAATTCTGCATGTTTGGGTTAGAGTGATTCTGAAACACGCATTAATCCTAAAATCTGAAATTCTCTTTAAATCTATCATCAGAATAATGATTTATAATCTGTTAATTATACCACGATCGTTCAAACAACTTAATTTTTATACGAGATCGTGGCTGACTTATAACAACGACAGCATAGTACATCTAAATGCTTTTAAAGAAATCATTTGACAAAAAGTATAAAAGGTTTCTGTTAAATAAAGATAACTTTTGTTTAGCTCGTCACAAACTTTTAAACACCTCGCAAAGGCGTGTGGCTCAGTGTATTATACCTTGGGTGATAAAGTTTCTCTTTATTTGACACTTATCTTTCTATTTATAGACAGCCGTTCACACTGATTATCTGTGAACATCGCAGAGACGTAATTGGCTAATAAGGCGAATTATTATTGTACGTGAAATGATGTTAATCATGCATACATGATCCGCCAAAACTTTTTGAGACCTTGTTATTAGCGCACCTCGGTGCTATTCTGTTTTAATATCAATACTTAAGTCGTTGGAACTAAGCTTAAAGAGGGATTTTCATAAGACTTTCGCTTTTTTATTTATATCAATCTCTTTTTGATAATTAAACATATTCTCATGAGGAAATATTTTGAGACAATGTTGGAAAACAGCCGTGGCAGATGTTATTTGTCAGCGATTTAGAACGTATTCGTCAGTGTTTTAGTTCCGTTACATGTATGTTCCGATGGTTTTCCGATATTGTTCATGTCTTTCTGGCCATTTTCGTACATGCTTCCCATCTGTCAGTATGTTTGGAAGTATTCCGGACATTCTCGTAAAATCCCACCAGATGATTGTTTTGTCGTAAAAAGAAGTCTTCAAGATTAACGAAATTAAAAATCGTAAAACAATGTGTGTGTGTTTTTAGCCATATTCTGAATTTTACCAGGGCGCGCTATCATTTTACCAGGGCGCGCTATCATTTTTATCTGGGGGCCTCCGTGGCCGAGTGGTTATAGTCGTTGAATTGCAATCTCTCAGTCCCTCACCGCTGTGGGTTCGAAATCCGGTCTGGGCACTCCGGACTTTTCAATTGAGACAACCCTCCAGCTGGCTTGCGGTAGGTCGGTGTTTCTACCCGGGTGTACTCTGTGCCTGAAATGGTGTCCTCCGGGTCTTCCTCCACCTGTAATGAGCTGGACGTCGCGATATGACTGAAATACTGTTAAAGCGACGATAATTCCAGATAACCAAACAAACAAACAAATCATTTTTATCTTATTCATAGTATTTACAATACTTTTGAGGGGAAATCTGAAAAAAAAACTATCAAAGTTTTAGGGAGATCCCCTTAAAGGACCGACCTTGTTTGGGGTGTGCCTCTGTTCAACAGCAGTTTTGACCCGTCATATTAATTAATGCTAGCTCTACTTACTTCTATCATGATTTGTATGTTAACATGTGATTTCATATATATATTGAAGTTCAATATGACTTCATATGGATGCAATAGATAGGTTTTTGGCATGTGTATAAAGCACATTTTTAAAGCACACGCTGTTAAAGTCTTCATCCAAACAATGACCCCTCCCTCAGTTACGAGAAAATATTTTGAAGTTCTGAACTTCTGAGGTTAGTATGGACTTTATCTTAACTGGAATATTTCCTTTGGATTTCATTGATTCGTTTTAATATGTGATTTGATTAAACCAATCACAAACATAGAGCTGTGTAAACGGGAATGAAACCATTTTTAAAAAACGTTCAAACAGAAGCTCCTCTCAATATGTTGCTGTTTCATATGCAATTTTCCCCATCGTTTATATTTTCTAACCCATCTACATGTAAGTATGAATTAAGACCTCAACGCGTTCCATTTAGCTGTCATTCATGTATATCATGTTACCAGCTGTAGGCACCACAATTACAGTAAAAGTAGACATTCAAAGAAAAACATATCGGATCAGTAATATCCCTTGATAGGTATAAATCTATCTTATTAGGTATAGAGCTAAAACAAAATTTTCCATTATAGTTAACAGAGATTTAGTTAAGAATAAGAATCTCCAGAGAGCTAAAAGATAATCTACACGCACTTCTGCTGTGATAGAAGTAGTAATTGGTAGTAGACCAGTGGCCTTTCAAGGCTAACGCGATTATTAGATATACATATTGTCATTGTCAATTCCAGTTTGAGGGTTTTAGATAAAAACAATGTTTTGACATTGGAATTGATTAATACACTTTTTTTCTAAGAACTTCTATTCGGCAAAATATATAGGAGAGATTTCCATTGAATATCCTCTTTTGTACTTTACTATCTAGTCCCACGTGATTAATACTAGATGCGTAAATTAATGTGCTTTTATTCCAGATGATTACGATTATATTAATCGGCAGTACAAATAACAACCGAAGTTTACAGAGTACATGTTCCCAACATAGAATAATCGAGTTCAACTTTTAGCGTTTAGCCTCTAACAATGACATGTGACTGTTTATATTTGCATGTTGTCATTCAATTCAACTGTTAGTTGACAGCCTTTTGAATTATGCTGATTTAAGTTAAAGGTATTTTATAGCTTATTGAACTACATTATGTTCATGGATATATATAGCATTTGATGTCATGTTACAGGACAAAATTAGTATTTCGTGCCAAATGAAGGTATCAAACACGGCCGATCGGGACTCTCACACGCATTCTCCTACACTGAATCAGGTCCAGCAAGTGTATCAAGCACAATTTCATTTTTTGTTTTCAAATCAGTTCAGTTCAGTTGATTTACTGTTTTGATTTCTCTCAAACAGGAAAAATAAGTATAGTTTATAAACACATCTACCGACTATTTTTGCACAAAGAAATCCATAATTACATATATTCGGCATCAAATCGATAGTTTTAATTATAGAAAAGTGTCATGTCACACTCGGTATTTTCGCAGAAAGGTGCCAACGTATTGGGTATCAAACATATATGTTTTGTTGACATTTCGATCTAAACACTTTCGTTTATTATCCTACCATATCTGTGCGAGTATTTGTAGGTACATGCATGTAAGCGTGCCAAGTTTTTATTTTCTGTGAGGCAAAGAAACAAAATTTGACGTATGTATCAATCAATCGATCAAACAATCAATATCAAGATAACTACTAAAAGGAGAAAAGGAGAGACGGAAAGAGAGAAAACATAGATAAACGAGTAAAATACAACATACACAATCATTTAATCCCTTAAAAGTACCTGATAGAAAGAGAAAGAGAGAGAGAGGGAGAGAACGAGAGAGAAGCAGGTGCAGGGAGGGTAAAGAGAGAAAAAAGGCTAGGGATTGGCGACATATGAATAACGACGAACCCTAAAACCCGACAAGTCCTTAAATCAGACTACGGTGTTGTTTTGAACATGAATAATGAATTCTCTAATTATGTTTCTCATATATCAGTTGAAAAAAACATTAAAATTTAAAAAATGAGTTTGTTCATATTACTGTATATAGATGTATCTAGATATCAAGGTTATATTTAATAATCATTTAGCCACATGTTTGCAGATCATGCTAAATTGACGATGCTAATATTAGATAGTGAATGTGTTATTTCCTAGGGTAAACATCGCTATGTTTTTACCTAAAAAGAATAGAGTCGTTACATTCAAACATCTTTACATATTAAGTCGAACATATCTCCCCATGGCTAGGTTATTCATATACCTTTTTAAAAAAATGTAGGTATGAAATAACAAATCATTGTCTACGTGCGTACAAATACATACACAAACACCAGCACTTAATAAATAACTAATACATTGGTGAGGTCACACAGCTTTTAACAAACAAAAACAAAACAAATTACGTTTAAACGTTTACTTACGCATACAAAGAATTACACACTAACATAGTCAATCTAGATTTACACAAAACAAACGTGTGCAAATCTATACTCACACGAACATGAAAGTATGTTCTTGGTTAGAGGTTTTTTTTATACTTGTAGAAGGAAAATAAAGGCAAATTTGGTATCAAAATGTGAAAACATTTTTGGCAACACTATGTTTTACTAGCAATTGATAGTTGATAATTATCTGAAATTGTTTATGTGTGATATAACATAGGGATAAAAATGAAAATGCAGATTTGTAATGTTGTAAGGAAAAACTAGGCGTAAAAACTTGGTCAACATAACCCATGGCATTTAAATTACCATGAAAAACATCAACAAGGTCTGGTTTCTTAACGCCCATTCGTACACGAGGAAGCCAAAATAGATATTTATATTTGTCACGTTACTTGACAAATATATAAAGTCAAAAAAGCAGTTACAGAACATAACAAATCTGCAACTTTTATCTTTCACCATTACCTTATTCACACGTACATTTCAATTAAAGGTTAAATATCATTTAGCCAATACATTTTTGCATATTTTGACACCAAATTTGTCTATATTTTGCTCTTATAAGTACAAAAAATCCTTCATACCAAGTGCAAACTTTCTTTTTTGCGTTAGTGTATATCTTAATAATTTATTAGTATTTACTTCTATTTAAAGGATTCATAAAACTAAGTTGTTTTTTTTTTTACTTTGCCCATACAGGCATATGCGTTTTTTACCTGACCTTTTCACGGAAAATGACTAATAGCGAGGAGGCGCGAGTGGGGGGAAAAGCACTGAATCCGTCTCTTTCGATGTTCTCTTCGGGAAAAGAGATTTATTTAATAAGATTTTCTCTTATGTTTGCGAGACACTCAAGGTGCCTTTGGGTGTTTACTTCATTGTTATTCATTGAATTTTCATTATTATTTGTTTTCGGCGCAATATAGCCTTTGTGTGCTGACGTGTCGTAAAACCCCATTCCACTCACTCACTCACTCCTTGTTATTCTTGTATACACATGCATACGCAGAAAGCACAACGTTAGACATCAAACTGTTTAGTATTAACAAAACACAATGTTTGCTAGTATAACCACTTTATGCTCATTAGCACGATTAAACTTTCTGTTGGATGTGCCGCCTCAGGTTATCTATGTGATAACAGAATACTTGATATTAATGGCTTATTTTCGACCAAGGGGCGATTCCTTACGGACACAATGATACAAGTCTCATTTTAATCAGATTAACTATATTCGATCATATTTAGCTAACTGAATCTAACTGACCACGTCGTATTGCAGGTCGCCTCAGATTCACTGTTTTTGTCAGCCAATCAAATCACCGCCAGCAAAATCACTAGGCATGTATAACCAAAGAATGTAACCGCATCCATTTTTATCGTCAACTTTGAACAGTTTCAGCTAGTTTATATATATATTATTTCATATTTCATAATAAAAAGGGTTGTGCCAAAATAAGTTACGGCCCTCCCCTACATACTGATACAATATGTTCCTATAATGTCACATGATGAAATTAATGTAGAATAAATAAATAAAATTAAGACACTAGGAAATTTGAAATATCAACGGGTAAAAGAAACAAACAAAAAAAGATAAACAAAAAAGAAGAAAAACACAACAAAATCAAGAAAAAACAAGTAGGGAAAAAAATAAAAACAGAAGTGCAGGGGGCCGTTTTTATTAAACTTTGTATGAACATTCGTACATTTTCTTAAATTCTTTCATACGAACATTCGTGGTTGCCTGCAAGGTAAAACGACGTACACCATAATACATCTAGCGATTTCTATCTTGGAAAATCTTCGTAAATTAACACTGGGGTCGTTCTATTTAATTTCATACGAACGTTTTTTATCGTACGAACTTCTTACGAACGTCTGAATTCTTAGGTTTTTTTTTAAATATATTCAATGAAGTTTTTATTTACGAATTCGTAACTGTACGAAGAATTTCCTCGACATGTAAGTACTGTTTGTATGTTTCATGACGGCAATCATTTTACATTACTAAAGGCATGCGGAAAACGCTATTTTTTCTTTCAACGACAATTACTTTGTAAGAATTTACAACGTAAGCACAGAAAAACAAATCAATCATAAAAAGTATGTTCAAGGATAGAATTGAGCCTGTTACCCATTATCTTACATTATTTAGATCATTATTATGGGCACAAAGTATGTAGATCATTATTTTGGACAAAGTAAAGTAATCATAGAATGAGTGGTATCAGTGGATACAATTTGTTTCAGATGTATGTTTTGCTATGCTTAAACCTGTGCTGGAGGAAATGAACAAACTCCGATTATTTTCCATGTAATGTTGGTGTTAGACAATGTGAAAATGTGTCCCCATTACTATTCGTCCTTAAATTTAAAGAATCACATCTTTATTTTACTTCTTATGAATTGTAAACAACACTTTATGTAAGAAACATAATGGAGTTAATAGGTTTATTGGTATTGTAATATGCTGTTTTATTGTATGCCGATTATACGGTTATGTTATCGGAATCAACAGCTGATTTAAAAACTGCTCTAAATATTTATGAACATTTCTGTAAACTGTGAACACTTTCAAAACAAGGATATTTTTTTTATACAAAAGACAGGAACATCACATAGCCTTTAACACATTCAAATATCAGTATTTATGTTTTTACACCAAATGGCTTTTTCTAAAAGCAAACACTATGTAAAGTGTGCTAGAACGAAAGTTCTATTCAATCTAATTTAAATCGGTTGCTCTCAACTGTATTGTGCACGGGGAAACTGGAACAAAACCATTTTATATAGATAAAGAAACCTGTCTTATCTTTCATTGATCAAATTTTGCCTTTTATAGAAAAGTGAAACATTCTTTTTAAAAGTTATATTAATCAATTTCTTGCTCACCAAAAATACCAATAGAAATGAATGTTTGTGGGTAAACGTGTAAAACTAAAACTTTCAGATTAGTTTAAAGACGAATGACATTCTATGTTAGGTACATCTAGTAAATGGAAATTTATAAACGAGATAATGAATGACTCTGACTTGAATCGTACTTAGTAAATACTCCATATGAAATGCTTAAGTATGTATTACATTTTATAACTCGAAATATCAGACAGCCATTTAAACAGGATTCTTAAACAATATAGACTAAAATTTACGACAATGTACATTGTGAATATTGAAACAGTGTTTATGATGATTTCTTTGATAAATAGAGAAAACTATCTTTGTGGACAAAAGTTTTATACAAGACCTAATAGGTATTGTGCAAGTGTTCAATGCCACTTGAAACAGAATACGTAAGACAAAGTCAAATGTGTTGGAGGGGGTGTCTTTAAAACAATATTAAAACAATATTAAATTAAAAAGGGAAGAAATGTTTCTCCCATAGAATATCTGTTGAACCGTTGTAATTATTGCAAATGTTTACAAATATATAGTTGGTCGACAGGTGTTATGGTTCCTTTATTTTTCAACCCCTTCACTGCCGGAAGCAATACCGCACATGCGCAATATTTCGTCTGCCTAATTTTTTAACTTCACAGATTCACAAAATATTTGGCAAAAAAATTGTCTGAGTGTCAAAGGGCTTGAATCCGGATGAGACGTCGAGATACTTGACGTCTCATCCGCATCCAGGCTGTTTGTATATGACTTAAAACTCGGGGTAACGCAGTGAAGGGGTTAAATAGGGATTCGTTTGATGCAGATAAATACAGATGCATTCAGTTGATAGTCGTTTTTTGACGGAATTTTTAATGTAAGATTTAAGAAATGATTCTTGAATAATGAGATTTTTATTGACGCTCAGTTTGGTCTTAAATCTAATTTTGGGACCGCGGATTCATCTTGTTTTTGTTGTGACACAGTTAAAAACTTAAGTAATATATTTTTTTGTTTGTCTGTTTCATATCGATGTGCAATATATTATTATGTATATAGATGTTCATTCTTGATCAAAAAGAAAGTGTCTGGACTAATTTATATAGTGTTAAGTGTTTCGTGTTTGATAGCAGAACTTTGATAAGCGCCATATTCTTGTATTCTAAGTAAATGATAAAATACTGTTCCGTTAAATTACCCATTTTTATAACAAATCCAATATAACCACTTTAAACATCTTCCCATTCTATTGTGTATCTGCCATATATATCATGCGTTGTGTAGATTTATCTTTCATGCGCAGCCTTACTCTGCATTCCCCCATCCATTTATCATATTAATTATTCGTAAGCGACATATCATTTTTCATACTAACTAGAATATCGATGAATTGAATAAATAGCTATTCCTTCTAATTATTTGCATATACGCGACGATACAACAATTTGCATTGTTTGTATCGTAATATCTGTTCTCTGATCACCAAGTTTTCGTGAATATATAATTGGCATCAGTGTTATAAGACTCGTTGTCACGAGGTATACTGAGATAACAGATGTGATGGTTGTTCATTAGTGATATCGAACCAATGGTGTATGTAGAGATGTTTTCGTGAGTTTCATTTACAGACCGACATGGATATTTACTAGAACATCTTTTCTGTATTAACATAAACGTGGCGTTTATCTAGAGACCGGTTTATTTTATTTTTTGTGTTTTCTAGGAACGAAACTAAATACAATGCTGATTATTCTATCAGCCGTTTTAAGCATAATTGGCTATTCCGGGCAGACAGTCATTAACGTTGGAGTTTTATTAATGACGGAGGCGACCGAACCTTTCGATCTTCGAAGGACTGGACCTGCGCTTGAAATTGGTTTTGTGGAGGCGGAAACCAAATTTGGAATAACATTCAATGCTTCTTATCATCCGTATTCAGGGTTTTGTCCGAAACAAGCAGTGATTGGGCACCTTTCTGAGTTATACTACAATCAACACGTGCAAGCAGTTATCGGCCCTGCGTGTTCAGCTACCCTCGTGGCTGCCGGACGTTTAGCGCAATATCTTAAGTTACCAATGGTTACAGGGCTCGGTGATCTGGTGGTGAGGGACGAAATGGATAACGACATGTACACTTCTTTGACAATTTTGTCTTATAACTTGATCAAGTTATCAGGTAAGACTTTCATAGTCTAAACGAAACTTGTCAGCTTTGATTTATCTTTACTTAATGTGATATAGAGGATAATTATATTTTTCAGTGTAAGATAAGAATTTATATCATCGAGTGGAAAGCAAAAGCTATATTTTCAAGAGTGGCGAAGCCAGGTGTGAAAATTTGGCCTTTGCTTTCCACAAGATGAAATATATTCTTATCTTAAACTGAAAAAATACAATCATTCTATTTCTTATATGTTTTTTAAAGATGTTTAAAGGTAATATAGTCCCAGATCTAAAGGTACTGAACATTAATTGGCGCGAAATGACGTCAAGTTCTTTAAGTCAGATTAGGACGTCATCACTGTTAGAAATCCCTATATTTCATGGAAAAGCATATATAAGAAAATGACTCAGTCTAGTTGTCATGTGAAAATGCTCAGACTTTGCTAATCTTACAAACTAACATTTTAATCAATTAAAGTGTCTATCTGCCTAAAAAATAATTAAAATAAGGCATATTAAGATACTGTTGTTTGAATATCGGCCAAACAAGGACCCTTATAGAAATGTTTTTAAGAAATCGAATATAGCCTCAAATCAGATTTGAGATAAACTGATTAACAAAGACTGAATACTTTATGTAAAAGAGATATATATCTTAATTATTTGGTAATGATCATTCTAGTTGCCATTTGACAATGAGCCATTATAGTTCCCATTTTAAAAAGGTCCATGCTAGCTGTCATTTGACAAAGGTCCATTCCAGCAGCCATTTGACAGTGATTCATTCTAACCATCATGTGACAATAAACCATTCCAACTGTCATGTGACAATTAACAATTTTAGCCCCGTCATTAGACAATGAGTATTTATTTAAGAAGGAACATTGGTCAAGTACAAATTGTTACAAGAGGTATCACACTTGTGAGCTATTTTATAAAAAATATTTATGTAGTTTCTATCTTTAAATGGAAAATTGCAAAAATAGCCCAGTGATATTCTAACGGAAGCACAGTTCGGGTTTTAAACATAATCATAATACAGCCGATGTAGGTTTTTATTTTGGGTGAATTAATAGAAATCAAACCAAATAGCAAATGTAAATTGTACAGTTTCTTCGTCGACAACTTGAACGGGTTTAATCATATCAACCAAACACATCATTTGGCTTATTGAACCAAAGCAAAAATTAACGTAAAGTACAGATATGATCTTTAATCTTGTTTGTTCTTATGTAACATCAGTACTAAATAATGCTTGTCAGATGTCGGGGATTGCAAAAGCAGTAAATATAGTCAGAATACAACGTAAAGTTTCCAATTGTTACTGAAAGTACAATGTCAAAAAATCCATATGCATTGTACTCGGACACCGGTATGTACCCATTGTATATATGCAGATAAAAAGAAACAATATAATAGTTTCTGTTTGTTTGTTGTTGTTTTTTTTGTTGTTGTTTTTCATGTTTGTTTTTTCTTTTGCCTTTTAGAAAAAAATTCAACAATGTATAATTCGTACAATTAAAACAAAGCAGTGTTAAGACATCCAAAGGAATAAATATGTAAATACTAGAACAGGAAGAGTTTGTGATTTATAACAACATATGGGGGTTTTACTATGTCTGGTTTTCCCAGAATCTGTAAATATCAGTTGTGTAAGGAGACTTTTAGAGCAAAGAGTAAATGTTGTGTTTATATCAAAATGGCAAGTAAAGTTCTTATATATTTCATCAATGAGCTTATATCGTGAATTAAAGTATCATTTGAACGTGGCAGTTGAAACTTGCTAACAACAAATGCAGAGTTATTTTGACAAAGTTGAGATTATCATCTCACAGACTGCTTATAGAAACCGGTCGACAGAGAAACGAAAAACAAAATATGCATATTTTGTAACAAGAATGACATCGAAGACGAATATCTCTTTGTTTCATTTGACCAAAGTATAATAATTTGCAAAGAACTTTTTGCCCACGATGTTATAGATCACGCCAAAACATCTTGAAGTTCACATGACAATGAACCATTTAAGTTGTCGTATAACAAATATTAGGACAATTATCCTGGCCGGCAGAAATATAAACAGCACTGAAGTAGCATTACGTCTGTTGCCAGAATTATTATTTAAACAAATCAAATGTAAGATCGGCACCAAGATAGTACACGATATTATTGTGTAGTAGTAGTAGTAATAATGATAAAATAACATAACTTGATAATAACTAAACAAAACATACTTTTGATGTTACATTTTCACAAATATGTTTACATGTAATCGGCATGTTATGTGTATAAAAATTAATTCTATAATCTGCTGTATCTGTGTAATGGGTCTAATGAGTTAAATGATGTATATTTGTTTATGAAAGGCTATATGCCAGTGCACATCTCAAAATTAATACATTAGTTTAAAGAACTGTATAGAGATGTTTATCACTACTGTATACATATATCATTTATATCCTATATCCACCTTTTCATGAGTGGTTAACTGATGGACATGTATATAGAACTGTAAA
>JAULCC010285258.1:0-12182 GCA_032358795.1 Nuttallia obscurata | reverse complement strand
ATTACATCAAACTTATTTATTTATGGATTTACACACAATGGTCAACTGTAAGCATACATATAATTACCAAGTCTTTGATTTGGCCACTTCCATTACATTTGTTTTTGCAGTGTTGTCCGCTAGATCCAATCAATAATAAAAATGGCAATGAATTTCCGAAATGTCAAAAACATGAAAGTGTTAAGTTGTTAACTAGTGTCATTCGTTGATTGAGAACGAACTGCGTTAATAACAGACGTCGCCAGTCGCGTTGAAATCATTTCGATTTAAACCTAAATAAAAATCAACAACATACTTTTATATAAGTTTGATATAGTATAACTTTAAGAGAGATAACATTTCTAATGTAAACAAATATGTTTCACTTACAGATGGTGTAAAACGGTTTTCAGGATGAGTAAACTGGATTAGGTCGGAAGAGTTGTTCCCCTTTTAAATACTGTTTTTCATTGATTTTCGAGAACATATGGATGTTCTCAAAAAAGAAATTTAAATAAACAGTTTGACTTTTATTAATGTTTGTGGTCTTGTTATACAGTTGTTTGTTCTTACTTTGCCAGCTGGAGTAGATAACAGACAAACGCCATGACGTTAGAACAATTCTAACCTCCCCAGATCCCATCTGTCATTCTCTCTCGCCTGTCATTATCTGTCTTGTGTCACTCCCTGTCTATGTCTTTCTGTCTGTGTCCTCCCTTTATATACTATATATCTTCTATCTTTCTGCTGTTCTCTCTCCCTATCATTTTCACACTTATTCTGTCCCACTCACTATGTCTTTCCCACTGTTCCTTTCTCTCTCTATCTGTCACTTTCTTTCAGATAGCACATGTCTCCCTCTCTCTCTTTCTCTCTCTCTCTCACACACACATACACACACACACGCACAATATCACAGACACAAACCATCTTTCTACTTCTCAGGCAGATACATGTGCATCCAGCTTCCAATCCAGATCAGACCCTGTTCCCTTAGAAAAACAAATGGTCTCATACACAAGTTTCTCCCTCACTATCCCTCTACTTTTTCTATATATCTACCTCATTATTTCTCTCTATCCGTGCAAGATGAGAACGACTAAGATTACTAATGACACTTTGCAATTATTGAATTTGGGGACAAAATCTCGAAAGCAAGTGTGGATAAAAAACTGACCAAATCATTAAAACGTTTTGTTTTAAATATTGTTACGATAAACCCAAATTTAGACGGCATTGAATACGTTCAATATCTGGGCGTCAGATACAGTAATTACGGTATGCCAGGCTTGCCATGGCAATGGGCATCTGTTAATAAAACTGACATATGATGCCACCGACTGGACTCACAGTGGCACGTGATAGCCATGACAACAATCACGTGACTGCATGCTGTTACTGACCACTGCTGCGTCAGACTCGAGGACAGGTGGGGCACATGGTAGGACCACATGTTCTGTACTGACAGCTTTGTTTCGGACATCACTGGTGTTTTTACAATGGTTTTATGATTAGTAATGGTATTACAGTAATCGATAAATCGATGTTAGAACATCTGAACGTTATAAAGGAATCGAATGTTTTTGGTAATTGTTCGGATTTTTCCTTTTTATGAAATCGAATGAAATGCTTTTAAAGTAATTGAAATTGCAGAAGTTATCACGCGACATTTTATCACGTCATATATTGACCGAAAAAGATTTGGATTTGAAGGCTATATAGTTATTTGAATGAGTTTGTTTTATTTTGTTCGTATGATTTATGTAATTTTATGTCATATAGGGATAATGGACGTCCGAGAGAGAGAGAGAAAGATAGAGGGAAGTGATTACAGGGCATATTTTTGTAGAACTCTCTTTCTTTTACTGACTAGGACAGAATCCGAGCCGGTCACCTATCCTACCCCGACAAACCAGCCAACCCCAAATCCTGACACCAAGGAGGGAACGCCATTACTACCAGTCTTAAAGTCTTAGGTTTGACTAGGCTGTGTATCGAACCAACAACCTTCAGCACATAAAGCGGACACTTGAACATTGAGCTAACCGATGGTCTGAAGAAATCTGTAATTCTGAGTCTCATTGCATAGATTCAATCGGCACCGGCATGGTTTGTATACACACGGCGGTATAAAAAAATTCAGGCGACCTAATTACAACAGTAATTTTTAACTATCACACGAAATCGAGGTTCATATATCATATAACTACACTCAAAGCTTAAAATACATTAATATAGTTTACAGTTTCAGGCAAAATAGTTACACTAAGGATATAATAGAAAACTGTAATAGCAGAGTTCTAAACCCACCTGGGCACAACTGTTTATAAAGGTTGTCTCAGCTAAATTGCAATTTGTAGGAATATTCTTTCAATATTTTGGAATAGTTATATAGGATAGAGATGAATGGTGTAGAGAAAATATATGACATAATTTTCAGAATATTTTTTTACAATGGCTGGTAGCAAGGCTGGTTGTCTGTTTCGGCGAAAAGATGCATACAATCAAACTGCAAAGAGTAAATTCTGCATTTGTAAACTGCGCTGTCGTAGACAATGAGCTGTAGCGAGGGAAAGACTGAATTCGGCTTACCAGAATGTAGTATGTACATTATATTATTGTACTTCCATTTGTTGACGATTTGGCTGAATTGTAATTTACTTATATTGTGCTATGCTTACATTGTATTTGCGCAGGTGTTCAGACCCGGACGGATGTCGGCTTTCAGGTATATACATGAAGGTCGGTTTGTTTTGACTATATAGTACTTACAGCTGACCAATTTGTTTGTCATCCCATTATGGTGATCAGTGCTTATACTTATCTGGGGATTACGCGTTGCCTAATCCTGTTAAGTCCTCACAGGTGGGCGGCCATTCACTGTACGAGATACGCAGATGACACCAGAGACAACCCGATTCAAACTGAGATTTCATTAAGAATATTAAAAACGTTGGGTTGTTATAGTAAACCCTTATAATGCGATTATTTTGGATTTTTGGTAATTTTAAAGGTTGCTGGAGATTAGGTAACTAGGATAAGCACTGCTTCCGTGTCAACCATTGTCATGTCGCAATCTGGACTAGATTTATTGTTTTACAGACTTTGTATTATAAATGAAGTATACCAGAACCAACAACTATTAGACTGTGTCTGCCGATTCATGCACACACGTTAATTCAATTAAATAACTTTTTTATTCACGCGTTAAACTTTGCACCAAATGTGTAAAGCAATATGAAATACATAGACATAGTAGATTCATGACTTATACATATAGTATCTCGTTCCATAAACAATACAATTGCAAGCAATAAATAAACACATCACGTGACTTAACAGTGCGATGAAACATCCTATAAGTAATTTAAATGTTGGCTTAGGAAAAACATTTTCTGATTCTTTTTTGTAATTAATTAATTAACATTTTTGTAATTAACTAAGCCGACATTTTGAGCATGAATACATACAATACTATAAGTATATGTATATTCTTGCCAGTTTGGGAGAATGAACATACTTTAATTGCACACTGTGTATTTGCAATGAGGCAGTACTAGTTTAGGTGATGTAACATTTACAAATAATAGGTTACAGTGACATTGTTTTGGACTCATATATTACTAAATAATAAACAAAACCATTGGTGAACACGACATAAAGAGTTATATGAACACACAGTGTAGAATCAGACCGAAAGGCTCACAATGACTCCTCGGATTGATCTAGCAATGATAACAATTAATACATGTAATCACAAGTATATAAACATGAAACTACAGATATAAAAGTGTACGTCTAGATCAGAGCACTAAAATGAGTCATCTGTTTTTTATACCCACAGAACGATTCAATTGGATCCTATAAAAATATATATGTATTTACAAATAAATAAAAAATAACACATGAAATACACAGCATATGTACAGTAGTGACAAATGGTTTCATTCATTTGCTTTTTCCCTTTCTGAAGAGTCTAGGTAGATTCGGAAGTAAATCTTTAGTAACACTAGTCTAGTATAGGAATAAGCTCATTTTTACACAAATTCATTTTTCTGTTATTTAAAAAAAATGCAATGTTTTTCAAGATAAAGTTGATAGAATTGACACCCTCTAAAAAGACCTTCCCCTAAACAACATCACCTTTTCATTAACCCTTCGACGCCAAATAGTTTTCCTTAGCATATATTGTCTCAACGTTCAAAGGAAATATTTCTTGAATTTCTTTTTCAATAAAACAGAATCAAGATCTCAAACAGTTTGGATTATGATGAGACGTCGAGTTACTCTGCGTTTAATCTGGATTAAAACTGTATACCAAAAAAACCTAAAAAAAAAAACCGAGTCACATGGTATTTCAATAAAATACACATTCCCCAGGTGTACACCATATCTTCGCTCCTTGCGACAATAACCTCTATACAACACCACCAATAACCTCTATACAACACCCACATCACATGCTCGTTGTAGTGGAGAGGATGGACTTATATAGCTTGTGCGATTGTTGTTGTTGTTTTCCTCTGAAAGCTGGCCTAGTCAAAAAACAGGGAAATTTAGTTTCTCGCTTTTATAGGTTATGCGTTTTCCGTTGTTTAACAAACAATGTAGACTGGAACGAGCGTATGTGGAAATGAATGATGTATCCCCAACCCTTTCATTATTTTATGAGTAGTGCGATTGTGTTGCTGTTGTCTAGAAGACATGCCAAAATAAGACAGTCTACGCTGGCTTGCAATTTGGGCTGGGGTGTGGTGACAGGGTTAATATGAACACTATTGCTCCGTCTGGAAATTAAAATATTACTGGTCTTGAGACCATCGCAATTTAACTTTCTTAATCAGCTACCTTTTTTCTGTTAAATCTGTCAAACCAAATCAGAAAAAATGACGAGCAGTATAGACCAGATGTAACGGCAATACATTTTCGTGTTTTACAAAATTTAAGCAAAGTCTGAATATTCGTGATTTGCTAAATAACGTCAGTGCATTAAATGGAATGAGTTGAATTTCTCAAAGAGGGTCTATATCATACTGAACCCTTGTTTTGTCCCTTAAGTTGGAACACGAAAACGAACAGATGTTCACACCTGCCGCTTCCCCAGGACCTAGCCTTAAAGACAAAAAAGGGCGATTAGAGCCACGATCCCCCCCCCCCCCTCTACCATGTCTCTCGGAAGATTTCTGCAGACAATTTGAATATGTGGGTCTAACTAGTAATATATGATTACGTCAGAAAGAATAAGAAAAAAAACTTAATAATATTTTTATTCAAATGTCCTACGTGCGTATAATTTTATCTCAATATATAAGTTACTTTTGTATAACTATAACGACTAGGTTCCAGTGACAAAACATATTTGATGCAATACAGATTGTGATATAGTTTATTTTCGGAGTTAACAACTACAACTATATGAAAACCAATGTGCGCCAAAGGTCAAGTTATAAGTTAAACAAGTAGTGTACAAACAAACCTTGCAGGTATGTACTATTAAACGGCATACATAATTCAAGAATCAGATTTTATTGATTTGAACTTTATATCATTAGCGAGCAGTTTGAGCAGTGTATATTACTTTCACGCAGTTCATGTTAACTTAACAACACGCAAGTGTGATGAGAGTAATAAAAATATCAAAAAATATCAAACCAGCACAGTTATTAATTTTATTCTACGTATTGACAACACAATAATATCCAATTAGCAGAGTTATTAATTTTATTCTACATATTGCAACGGTTGGCTAACTAATTAAACACCTGTTTTCAAACATAATACGAAGAAAAAATAACTTAACAATCGCCATTTACCTAATGATGCACTCCAACACTTCAGAAATGTAACATTAGACCTTCTTCTTTTCGGAAACCAAACACACTATCTCTTAAGTAAAATCAGGAAAATTTTTAAGTTAGTTCATCAATATATTTCAGCTTTAGGTAGATTCTGATCAACGCACTGGCTGCTCTACCTTGGCTGCGTGAAGTTTTGATTATTTGTTGAATTTCGACGTTAGACACTTGCAGAAACTCCGTGGAACTCAATGGAAGTTCGACAAATATTAAATTCTTCTGTCGAAATGATGACGAAATACGAAACTTGCAGAAACTCCATGGAAGTGTCGACAATCTGTCGAAATTTGACGTTCGACACTTGCAGAAAATTGTTGGACCTAAGGAAGTGGCGAAAATTTGTTGGATTACGACGTTCGACACTTGCAAAAACTGCAGCGAATTCAGTGGAACTCTCTTTCTCCTTTCCCTTTTTAAACAAAATCTGTATGATGGTAAAAGTAACGTTGGTATCTTAAAAAAAAGTTATTTGCTTAAGTTGTTTTGACAATTTCGGAGTACTCTTTAACCATTTATATTTCTCCTATATAAATCATGATTTGTATATACTCCTTTGTTATTGTTGCCATGTTAATGCAATTCCAATTCAACATTCTATATTGAATTCAGTAACTTAATCGCGTAAGAGTCTCTTAACACAATAAGTAATATAATCATACGTACGTACTTTGTATAGTATATTATTAATTTGTATAAAAAAGTGTATAAACGTAGACATTATTCTGTGGTCTAGTGGTAAGACGTAAGAACCGAAGGGTTCTGGGTTCGAATCCCGCCCGGGCCGTCGGATTTTTCTTGGCAGAAAATTAATCCCACATGTGCCTTACTACACCCAGGTGTATACTTGGGTACCTGTGAAGGTGAAAGCCAATGTGCCGTGGCTGCAATTTGCGCCAAGTGTTAACGGCCGACTTACAATCTGATGGTCGGGGTACAATATGTAAAATTTGTATTTGTATGTAAAACGTATGTCCATTATGGAAAGGGTACTATAAAAATGTGGTAAAAAAAGCAGTTTTGATTTGCTCACTCGTATACAAAAAAAAATGAAGGAAGGGAATGGCGTATATTTTGATGCAGGGTGTGATATTATTTGTTGCATATGTTGTTGCTTGTAACATATCCACTTTGTGCTTATATATAAGTTCATGATAAGTGACAACAGAAATGTAGCATTAAGATCTGAAATTTATTTTCACCAGAATGCAAAGTTACCAATATACATTAATAATGGAGAAAGCTCTTATGTCTACATTCATAAAAATTATATATTTATAATTTGCATTTATGGTTTTATTGACTTAAGATAAAAAGATAACTTTATCATGAAATTTAAAATAAGAAGCAATGTAACAATATGACGATAGTATATATTCATGGGAAAACTTAGATTGTGGAAATTTGCAAATTCATGCTTTTGTTAAAACTCTTGCTATATATACGACAGGTGTGTACTAACTCCGCATTTTTAACACACCTAGTAATTAAGTAATTACATAAGATTTAATGGTGTATGCTATCATGTCGAATACAGGTGCATACAGACACGTGTAGGCACAAACATAAAAAAGAAATAAAACAAAGTCCGGAAATGAAATAAAAATGTATATATTATAACAATTATTTAACAATTAATGATAAAGATACCACTAATGAAAACCTCATGACATTGTTTCTAATCATATCTCCCACAACACTCAAATACACGACCTGCCTGAGCCCCGCCTGTTATCTTAACCATATGGTACTAACTACATGAGATCATTAACAAGTGCTGAAACAATAGCTTGTAATGGAGGTAAATGGATTGATCTCCCCCTCCCCGTCCCACCTGTAATTTTCTGATCGATTGTTTTTATTGATCTCGCGGTATCACGTTTGCACAATTGTTTTTTCTCGGTTTCATCACCCGTCATTATCACCGTATAGTCAAGAAGAGAGAAAAGCGTTTAACAGAACTCGTCATTATAGTATTGGTTTTATCGAATGAGCCATCTCTATTGTAGGGAACATTTCAATCTCCAAACACACGTTGAAATTCTCATTAAGTGAATGAGAAAATATAAATTAATGAAAAATTAGCATAGCGAACTTCTGACACCGGGTGAGATACGCGACGAGGCCTTTGGTCTGAGTGTTACGACCCCTTTTCTTCTTTGATACCAACAGGGCCGCACCTGCAGCCCTGGGAACGAATTGGACAAAATCGAAAAACGCACGTGTGCAAAATGGCGGCAACAATGGTGACTTCCCTATTCAGGTGTTGGACACTGACGCCGTTTCAGGTGTGGGTTATGCGAACTTCTGTTAGTTTATAGATTTAATTATTTAATGCGGTAACCATTCAGGTGCCCTCAGAGTCACTGGTACAAAGTCGCCACGTGCAGGGAGTGACCCGCCCACTTTTATTCAATTGAAAAAAAAATCAATCATTTTTGTCTCATTAGTGCTATTAAATGCTTCTGGTAAATCTACATATTTTTGACAATCTATCGGTTCATTTTATTAGTGAAATCGAATTATCAAACCAGCGTCGTCATCATATCTGTCAATATTCCCTCTTTCAATTTATTTGTTTGTAGTTTTACCCCTGTCAGAAATAAGGTGAAAGGCTTTAAATGACTTTTTAAACAGTACTTGTTCGATTTAAATTTCATGAATTGGAACGGTATAAATGTTATGAATAATTAGATTTAATAACACCACACAGATATAATTTAATACAGCATTCAAGAGTGCCATCGAAAAAGAAGAAAACCTCACAAACCAACATGATCATTTAGGTTAAAAAACGATTTTGAAAAATTGTTTCGTTTTGCTTAATTACATATGTACATCATAGCATCATCTGGCACTAACCAGGAGACGGAGAGATTGGGGAGGGGAGGGAAGCCTTGGGCACGCGTTCTTTAATCATTAGAAGGTTGTATCTACATGGCAGTTTTAAACTGCATTGAAGGACACAGACAAAGATTTCATATACATGTAAACAGCTTAATGTAAGTAATCCATGACTTGCCCATAACAACACGGTTTTTTCCTATAATATAGATTTTTGGATAAAACTGTTTAACTTTTCTAACTTTATGTTTTGATTTTTCTTGTTACAACTTAATGTCCGTTCTTGTTATACTTGTTACAACTTAATGTACGTTTTTGTTATACTTATTACAACTTAATGTACGTTCTTGTTATATTTGTTATAACTTAATGTCCATTCTTGTTATACTTGTTACAACTTAATGTACGTTTTTGTAATACTTATTACAACTTAATGTCCGTTCTTGTTATACTTGTTACAACTTAATGTACGTTCTTAGTATACTTGTTACAACTTAATGTACGTTCTTGTTATATTTGTTATAACTTAATGTCCGTTCTTGTTATACTTATTACAACTTAATGTACGTTTTTGTGATACTTGTTACAACATAATGTACGTTCCTATTATACTTTTTACAACATAATGAACGTTCTTAGTATACTTTTTACAACTTAATGTACGTTTTTGTTATACTAGTTACAACTTTATGTACGTTATTGTTATACTTGTTACACATTTATGTACAAGTTTTATATACTGTTTACAACTTAATTAACGTACGTGTCAAACTTGTTACAACTATTGTACGTTCTTGTTATACTTGTTATAACTTAATGTACATCTTGTTATACATGTTACAACTTAATGTACGTTTTTGTTATATTTTTTCAAACTTAATATACGTTTTATGTTATACTTGTTGCAACTTATTGTATGTTTTTGTAATACTTTTTTAAACTTTAATTTCATTTCTTTATAATTGTCCAAATCTCATGTAGATCTACTCTTCGTTATATTTGTTCATAGCCGTGTCAATTTTCTGTAACACTTGTCCATAACTTTAATGTACATTGTTCTATACGTGTCCGTAACACTAATGTACATTTTCTATACGTGTCCATAACACTAGTGTATATTGTTCTATACGTGTCCATGTGTCCATAACAATAATGTATATTGTTCTATACTTAGAAGTGTTTTATAGTGACTTATTTGTCGAATATATGTTTTTACATGTAACTTTAGTGAATTGTATGATTGTAAATGTTATATATACCACTCTAATAACCTGAGGCAGTGTACGAGCGTTGAGATACATAGATATGCATGTACACAATATGGTATCTGGACGTGTAGACAACTCACACACCATCTTGTGATAATAACTTAGATGGGCAATTAATATTTAGGTTAATTGGAATATCACAGTAATAAATTTTGTATTTCAAAACATTATGTTAAAAAATAAGGAAACTTGATTGTCGTGTGTTGCATAAATGATAGAAGTTTACGTCCTCTAATGCAATATGTTTTGACCAGTTTGCTTATCATTCGTGCATCTCGGGTCTCCAATCAATATGCTCCACCCGATGTTTCTTTGCAAAACATTTCTAAAGGCTATATTCGATGTTTCCTTAATAAAACATATCTAAAGGCTCAACTCGATGTTTCTTGTGTAAAACAAATCTACAGGCTCCACTCGATGTTTTTTGTGTAAAACAAATCTACAGGCTCCACTCGATGTTTCTTGTGTAAAACAAATCTACAGGCTCCACTCGATGTTTCATGTGTAAAACAAATCTACAGGCTCCACTCGATGTTTCTTGTGTAAAACAAATCTACAGGCTCCACTCGATGTTTCTTGTGTAAAACAAATCTATAGGCTCCACTCGATGTTTCTTGTGTAAAACAAATCTACAAGCTCCACTCGATGTTTTTGTGTAAAACATTTCTGAAGGCTCCACTTGATGTTACATGTGTTAACATGTCAAAAAGCTCCACTCGATGTTTCTTGTGTAAAACAAATCTACAGGCTCCACTCGATGTTTCTCGTGTAACGCATATCTAAAGGCTCCATTCGCTTTATCTGGTGAAAAACACATCTTAAGGCTCCACTCGCCGTGTCTTGTATAGAACATGTCTAAAGGCTCCACTCGATGTTTCTTGTGTAAAACATCTCTGGAGACTCCATTCGATGTTACATGTGTAAAACATGTCAAATGGCTCCATTCGATATTTCTTGTGTAAAACATGTCTAAAGGCTCCACTCGATGTTTCTTGTGTAAAACATTTCTGGAGACTCCATTCGATGTTACATGTGTAAAACATGTCAAAAGGCTACACACGATGTAAAAAGTGCAAAACGTATCTAAACCCTAGCCTTTTGATATGTGTAATTCCTGAGACATTGATTGGAGCCTTTAGACATGTTCTATCTTTGAAACATCGAGTGGAGCATACAGAAATGTTCTTTTTAAAGGGAACATCGAATGTAGCCTTTAGACATATTCTTTCAAGGAAACATCGAGTGGATCCTTAATGCATGTTTTATCCTTAATACAACAAGTGGAGCCTTTAAGACATGTAGTTTCTTTGAAACATCGAGTGGAGCCTTTAGTCATGTAGTTTCTTTGAATTATCGAGTGGAGCCATTAGTCATATAGTTTCTTTGAAACATCGAGTAGAGCCTTTAGTCAAATAGTTTTTTTAAAAATCGAGTGGAGCCTTTAGTCATGTAGTTTCTTCGAAACATTGAGTTGAACCTTTAGTCATGTAGTTTCTTTGAAACATCGAGTGGAGCCTTTAGTCATGTTGTTTCATTGAAACATCGAGTGGAGCCTTAAGTCGTGTAGTTTCTTTGAAACATCGAGTAAAGCCTTTAGTCATGTAGTTTTTAAAAAAAATCGAGTGGAGCCTTAAGTCATGTAGTTTCTTTGAAACATCCAGTTGAACCTTTAGTCATGTAGTTTCTTTGAAACATCGAGTGGAGTTTTTAGTCATGTTGTTTCCTTGAAACATCGAGTTGAACCTTTAGATATGTTCTTTCAATGAAACATCGAGTGGAGCCTTTAGACATGTTCAATCCTTGAAACATCGAGTGGAATTTTCAGAAATGTTCTTTTTATGGAACATCGAATGGAGCCTTCAGACATGTTCTTTCAATGAAACAAATAGTGAAGCCTTTATACATGTTCTATCCTTGTACACTCAAGTGGAGCCTTAAGGTATGTCCTTTCAATGAAGATCGAGTGATGCCTTTATACATGTTCTATCCTTGTACACTCAAGTGGAGCCTTAAGGTATGTCCTTTCAATGAAGGTCGAGTGATGCCTTTATACATGTTCTATCCTTGTACACTCAAGTGGAGCCTTAAGGTATGTCCTTTCAATGAAATCGAGTGATGCCTTTATACATGTTCTATCCTTGTACACTCAAGTGGAGCCTTAGGGTATGTCCTTTCAATGAAGATCGAGTGATGCCTTTATACATGTTCTATCCTTGTACACTCAAGTGGAGCCTTAAGG
>JAULCC010285036.1:0-12182 GCA_032358795.1 Nuttallia obscurata | reverse complement strand
TATAATCTGCTCTCTGTTGTTTAATTTTTCATCACATTAATTGTTATAATCTGCTCTCTGTTGTTTAATTTTTCATCACATTAATTGTTATAATCTGCTCTCTGTTGTTTAATTTTTCATCACATTAATTGTTATAATCTGCTCTCTGTTGTTTAATTTTTCATCTCGTTATGACATATAATCTGCTATCTATGGTTGATTTTTCATCTCGTTATTACATGCATGAAATTTGTTCTCTGTGGTTAAAATTTCATCTCGTTAAGATATATTCTGCTTTCTATCGCTGAGATAAGTTTTTCTGCTTTCCGTGTTTAATGTTTTTATCCATATAAAACATGTTTGCTTATTTGTTATGGTTTGTATAATTTGAATGGCAAACCCATCACATTTATTGATTATATTACTTATTTGAAAGCCGAGACAATTTCCGAATCGTATCTGAACATCGGTTTGTGATAAATGTATATGAAGGTATCCGAACATAATTATCTACGTGATCCATTTCTTCCCCGATCCGATAACCAGATCGTGGTGATCGTGGACTCTATCAGAACAATCCTATTGGAACTTATGTGTCCGTGTCGGATCCGAATACTAGATCGTGTTAAGATCGTGACACCTGAAGTTTACCACTCGTTACCATATCGCATCCATGTGAACCGAATCGAATCAGATCGTATCGACTCGCATCACTTCGTTTCCAAACGTATTACGATCAGCTACGAGTGTCTCATAACGGATCCCACGGCAATGGTAACCTACCATTGTACCTGATTTGGTAAAAATAGGCCGACGATATTCGTGCGAAAGTTCAATTTTAAAATCCGGGTTGTCGGAATAAGATATGCGGGTTGTCTTATGTTTTGTTTAGTTATGCGAGTTATCCTATGCCATGGTTGCTTATATACTACAAACTTATTGGCATTAATACGGAAATACTCGACTGTGTTTCCTGATGCAAACGAATTTAATTTGTATTAAGTTACGATAATAGAATATGTATATAATGCGACAATTTGGGTTTAAACGCTACAATAACACTGATTTATATACACATCATGTATGACAGTGCTGCTTGTTGAGTTTGGGTCTGTAGTTTTAATGCAGTTTATGTTCAACAAGAGTATCAATTATTTGAGGCGATGTGTGTTTCAGGGAGTATAACGGTTATTGTCCTAGCTGTGTTGTGTTTCTCACGTTCAAAAATAAATGCTGTTTTATGTCGATTCGGTAAACGAGATAAGGCTGTTTAATGGATTTAAGTTAAATGCTGATACAAAGCTGGTTGCATCAGTTGACGATACACTGTTTAATGCCGCCTTTATTAATTATAGGAATTTATCTGTTTCATAATAACCCATAAAGAGGTAATATATTTGCTTCATTTATAAACCAACATTTGTATCGCTTTGTTTTTGATATGAGTGTGTGCCAATTATGTGATACATCTCTTAGACAACTTTATTAAGTTTGCCAATTCTAACTGACGCACTTTCCCTATTTGTTATTCTAATACCACATTTATATAGCACTTTTATAATAAAGTACATACGTTGTATGTTAAATTCAAAAGAAATTAGAGAGTAGTGATTCGGGGGTGTGCACCTCACAATATAGTTAATCTTTACCAAGTTGTTAATCCATTTTGCACTATATGTTCCTCATAATAATACAATATTTCTACACGTTTTGGCAAATGCTAAGATTGTAATGGGTATTTAACTAAGGCCTTAATGGAATCATATCTGTTGGTAACAGTTAAAGCAGTACCAACACAGACACAGACCATTGTCCTTATGCAATAGTCATATAGTAAAATAAACCTTGTCCCTGACAATTCTCAGTACACTTTAACGACATAAAATGCAGCTGATGTTTCTAACACATTCTTGTTGCTTTTATTACAAATAAAGACAGGAATTAGAATTAGAGAACAATTTCTCTTTTTCTGCAAAAAAGAGCTTTACAGCGTTATAAAAAATACATACGTCTTCTGTACCATCAATATGTAGATCGTTGTTGTTTGTTTTACTTTAAAGGGTGATATACTTTTCAGCTGCGTCTTTAGCCACATTCCTATTGCGTCAAATTATATGAAATTGGTTTGAATATTTATTTAATGTTGCCTCTTAGATTTAGTGATATGCCATCATACATGCATTAAACACCACCAACGTGATTAAAGACACATCAGTAACTTTCATTTGCATATACAAGCTACATTCGAAATAGTTAATTAAAATGTAAATGCCTGTGGGAATTCCGGACCTGGTATATTTCAATAAAATAAGAGAACGTAGTTAATGTTTAAGGAATTTATGGCAGATGTTCATCTAATGGGTTTTATTTTCAATTTGTCAATCCGCCAAAACACCATCATACGTTTTGTTGTCAAACCCGTAATACATCGTTTATGTTGCGCAGATGTATACTCATCGTTCAGTATCAAGTGTAACAATCAAGTGTAACAAGTGAATATGGATTTTAATTTGAAATAGAGCAGAAAACAAATTGATACTGAGTGTGCTAAAATATGTTTAACTTCATGTTTTTCTAAACTTTAATACTTTCCTCTAAACTAAAACAAAGATATAAGATGGTTTAAGCACCAATTGCCATGCTAAATGTATATTAAGATTTATCTAAAATAATTATCTGGTATATTACAGGCATATTGTCTGGATAAAAAGGCTTTATTTCCACAAACTTATTAATTTTACAAACATCGCAATTTGTTATGTAAATCTCTTTCGCAAGCGAGAGTAAAGGTGTTATCTTTAATGCTGGAGGTAGCATCAGTACCCGGGGATAAGGGCGACAACTGGAGTACCTATTTACATTTCAGCCCGGCAGGTGAGAACCTGTGTTGCATTGGTAAGAAGCGAACTCGTTACCAGTACACTATTCATGAAACTTCAGATACTGAGATTTAGCAAATGTCTTAATAACTCTGAAAACCGGACAATATATATGATAATTTCTTTACCTGCGTGAACAAAGTCTGCCGTCACAAGCTTGAATGGGTCTTGATAGTAAAACAATAATTTTCTCCACTGGTAAATATGTTTCCTTCAATAATCATTTCTCAGAAAAGGTTTTTCTCAAACATATATTGGTGTTGTTAACTTTTCTCTAACCTATTTAACGATAACTAGTTGGTTCTGTTTTGTTGACATTTTTCTAAACTGTAGTTCACACTTCATCAATATTGCACCCCCTCTGGATCCATAGCATATAAAAGATAGTATAGTCTGTTTGTGTATAAATATCTCCTACTATATATACATATACAAATATATGTATTTATTTATTTATTATATTCCATCCAAATATTAAGCCAACTTAAAATCTTATTGTTCTCATCGATCTTTCAAATTACATGTACAATAAAGAAATATCATCATACAACTTGTTGAAAGCTACTGCAGTCCAGATATGGACATGAAATAAAGTATCTGTCGAGTTATATTCAGGACACGTGGATGACTATGATTGGAAGTAATATTTGTGGTAAAAAGTTCAAAAAGCTACTCAAAACTAGTAATTTAACTTCTAAAACTTGCCCCGTTTGCAACGAATTAGACGTTTTTAGCATGGTTTCAGTGACTTTTTGTGAACAATTCACAATAACCGTAGTAAGTTCCATGCTGAAATCTCTTGCATTCATGTTATTTTCATATTTACAAACTTTGGCAAATGTTTTGAAATTTCTGAATTGTTTAATAAAATCTTGATTACAGCAGCTTTAAAGGGAAAATATATGCTTTGACAAATATGGATCAGGGTTTCATCTTAGTATCTTATATGTTTATTTCACGTATTGCTTTGGTGACAGTCAAATAGCTTTTAAGAATTATTTGTGTGATAACTTTTGTGTTAATATTTATCACAAATGACCTAGTTAAAAACTCTATTTCAATACATAGTTACAGTTTTGAATTGTGTCATATTGTTTCTAAATGATTGGTACGGAAAAGTAAAGTTATTTCACGTAAAACAGCAATTTAGGATGAAAGAGTTTACTTGTCAAAGCTGTCACATCATCAAACCAAGAATTCAAATTCCATTCAAATCAACAGACGAATTAAGAATGATATTACCAATATAAGGATTAACATCAAAACTCACTAGGTACAATATCTTAAGAATGTTTGCTGTGCCATTGTGCGGCAATCTCGCTCTCTATTGAGTCGACCTGTTCGCTTGGAGCGTATGAATACAATTACCCTCGGTCCGCTTGCGTCATTATAGATGCTTCTTGGTGAACACACTACTGCGAGCCGCACGATTTTATTTGATTTAAAATCTCGTTCGTCGGGAACGAGACAAATTAAAACAGTTGTCATATGGCATTGTGCAAGTCAAATAACATTGCGCTAACTTTAGTGCTAGCTACTTTCAGAGACTGCTTTAATTCAGTTCGGAGTTTCTATCAACATGATTGACAGGAGCTTAACGCATCAAGATTAAATAAAAAAGTAGTCTGCATTCGGTCTGATGAGTATCGACCGTCCAGATATGGTGGCCACCGAGTAAAAAGAGTATTAAAGAGAAACGTTGAAGATGCGTTAACTTTTATTGTTAATGTAATATCTCGTTGTTTAATTTCCACAGATATATTGATACGTCTTTTGCTATATATTTTGTCAGTTCAGTTCATGTTGTAGGCTTACCAATTTCGATGGTTTGGATGATAATCTGTGAATTTGTTTTTTATTTAACGTAAGTTTGGAAACTGATGCGAATTTGTTTTTAAGACATATCACTTAAAGATACAAAAATTATTAATACAACCATAATTTGCGTTCTTCACTTCAAGGGATGTCCCGACAGGCGGCATTACAAACACGAAGTGTATATTTTTTTATATCTGAACTACGTAGTCATGGTTATAGCTATAGATGCTCTGACATTCGTAAAAAGTATGTTTAAGCAGCCAATACTAATCAAAATGACACAATGCATGCAATTACAGATAATGCATTTATAAAACAAGAACAAAAGAAATGTTCAAGGCATAAAATATATTTTCTTACTTTCAAAGAGCTCTTTGATTCCGGGTTTTCATAATAACCATAAAAATCACGCGAACATATGTTCATGAGCAGGTGCCTATCAATATCGTTATATTCAATCGACGTTTTGGTTCTGCTGTCAAAGTCTCATAAATCAAGAATCGGCGGTTGATGTCGGTAATCATTACCTTACGTGTTGGTCACCGTTAACAAAAATGTTAAACTGAAGGGACTTGCTATAGAAAGTCATTTTATTCGTTTGTGGTTACTAAGCTATTACTTTGAAAACGCGTTTACTTAAATTAACACTATATAATTATTGAAAGTTTTCTTTCATTTCAGATTACCTTTTTAACAACGTAATCCTGCAGAGTGGGTCCGCCTTTAGCACGTGGGCAACGTCCATCAACCCTGCTAGATGCGCTCACCTACTGGCACAGAAGGTGAACTGTTCCAATTACGTGGATAATTCTCTGGAACTCGTACAGTGTTTCCGTAATAAAACGGTTGAGGAACTTGTCCGCAACGTGCCTCTTACGCCTAAATATTACACGTGTTTTGCACCAGTAGTGGGTAAAAGCACGTTGTTTCCAGACGGCAAAACTCTTCAGCAAATGATTGACGCAAAAGACACAAAATTTGCATCAACAAAAATCATGTTTGGCCTTACTAGAAAAGAAGCATATTCTTATCTAAAACAGAACGAGATTGAAAATGGTATATCTGAATACAGAAAAAAACAATATCTAAGAACATACGTAAATAACGTCTTTAAATGTCACAAACAGAAAATCTACGACATTTTAGATCTCCAGTACACGAAGTGGGACGAGCCGCAGAATGACAAAACCCGACGTGATGATGTAATGGATCTCATAAGCGACGGACAGTACAAGGCACCATTAGTTAAAATGGCACAAGAACACTCTAAAACTGCGGACACGTACCTTTACTCATTTGCCTACTCCACACAGTCTGAAGAGTACCCCCAGTGGTCAGGTGGTGTCCATGGTGACGAACTTCCATATGTCTTTGGGGCTCCATTGGTAGATGGTCTGTCACCTTTCCCTGCAAAGTATAATAACCACGAGAAGGAACTCAGTAAAATTATGATGAGAATGTGGACGAACTTTGCAAAAACAGGGTAAGACAAAACTACAATTTTTTATATTACAGGACTATATTTCTGTAGATTTCGATAGTCAATCTACCCACTTAGAACTCAAATTAAACTCTAGGCTAGAGGTAATACTCCAAGAAATAAAATATACTTCCAATTGTGTAGCTATAGATTTAGAATGTAATGCAAAGTCAGTTCACTGAGTATTTTTAGAAATGAGCTTTAGTAATACACCAATCTTTTCTAAATACTCATTGCAGTTAGTGTGTCCATGCTCTGTATTGCCGTGCTTTTTGAAAGCATTTTGTTATTTTGTTTGTTTTATTCGGAATTTAACGTCGCTTTAACAGTATTTCAGTCATATCGCGACGTCCAGCTCATTACAGGTGGAGGAAGACCCCGGGTGACCTCTGTGCTCTATTTCAGGCACAGAGTGCAACCGGGTAGAACCACAGACCTACCGCAAGAGCATTTTGTTATATTTGTATAGATAATCATGCGTTCTCTTCGATTGTACAAATTTATTAAATGTCACATGAAGATTCAATGAACAATGGAACTATACATACGCGTGGACACATGTCAGACTGGTTCCATTCTTAACGAATAAATTTCCAGATTTCACAATCCCTTACCTACTCCACTTATCAGTCCTGTCCATGGGCAAATGCAACCTAGGGACATACTAAACTTATTAGATCTACCAGTTGAATTAAGTCTATTTCTTATACATCAGAACAATAGTCTAAGATGAGATGCCTAAATGTATCTGATTTGCAAATGTGGCGTATATGATTGACCTTTCTCAAAGTGTTCTGTGATGAAAAGAAGAGCCTTTCTTCTAGTGTTTATACAACACAACATGTCGTTCGATTAAATTTACTTACTCAACAGTGTAACTTCTTCTCTGTCAAAGCTGTTGTTATAAGTATGATAATTTATCAGTTTATGCTACGTAAGTCACCGCGGTAAATAAGTTACAAATGGGCGAACTTAATTGCATTCTATAAGAAATACATTTAAAGGATCGTCTGAGTTGGCAATTATTTGAAAAGTTGCAGTGAGTTGATTGTCCTAGAGAGGATAGTGGCGTAGGTGTTGTTATTGGAGTGAATTGGTAAAAATCATGTTGTTCACGAACAAATGAAGTTTGGCTGACAGAAATAATACTGTAAAACATAACATTTATGTTGAACTCATCTTTTATTCGGTTTCAATTTCACTTACAGGGACCCGAATTTGCCGGAATGGAACAACGATGATAATGACTGTAGCGGAAATAGTTTTTTGTCAGGAAACAGGTGGCCAAAGTACAATACGTCTACCCAAAGTTACCTCCATATTGGTACGTATGCCGAAATTACGGGCGTCAGAGAGACAATGTCCCAAAACCAAGGGTCTCCTGTTCAAGGCAAGTTATCATCCCAACGCAGGTCAATTTCATCGGGGCCTTCTTCTCATGTAAACGCCTATGCAAAATAATAGAGAAATAGTGTTGACACAGTTAGAAAAACCCAAACAATCCCATGATCAACTTCTTTATAAGTAGGCACATTTGTACCATAACCATAAAAACTGTTTTTTAACTAGTCTTTTAAATAAGATGGCTTATAGTAAGACAGGGTTGTTTCCGCTTTCCGACGTGCTGCCTTTTTCAAGATACATTTTTTAAATTTTTTTTTAAAAGTAATTATATTGATACAACCTTGTTTTTGCAGTTTAAGGAATATTAGCAGTTGAATAAATCAAACTGAAAATAATATACGTCCTGTTACGGCAATTCTTGCGTTTTATGTGTTGTTTTCTACATCCTCTACTTTATCGTATCAATATGCTTTTCCCAGTAAATACTCTTGTAACCTACTTTCTTCCGCTATTTGATTAAGATCAGCGTCATGGCAAACGATACACATACAAATGGTAAAACGAAATCAATCTGTGAGCGCTCTGTAACATTAGGAAAAATTGCCTCCAATAACAGCATCTCATTGTTACTTCCTTCCAATTAAAATGACAAATGGAACAATAAATTACCTCTCGTTTCCTGTATAGTTCGTGACAGCCTATCTAAAGTATATTCGTCTGCAAAGATTTCTAAACAATTGATTTCGTTGAGAATGTAAATACAATTGTTACAAAATGTCAAATAATCTCAAGTTATATGTACACTAGGGTAATTTTATGTTTGTTTTCTTGCAGCTCGTAAATGTGTGAAGGCAAAGAATTTTTACAGGGGTCATGAATTAGCACTTTGGTTGAAACTTATTCCAAAATTTAACCAACGCGAAAAGGAAACTACTGATTCATCCAACGATTTAGAGAATGTCGGAAACATGTCAACATTCGAAGACTCTGGTCGTCTGATGCAGAATTTTTATTCCCAGATGTTTCCATCTCCAATTCCACCGCCATATCCTCCGGTACGTCATGATTCAGCTTGGCCTGAAACTACCGAAATGGTGCAATCAACTCCAGAAACACCCGAAGAAACAACGACGGAGAAGGAGTCACCGACACTTGTTGTGGACGAGCCAAATGCTCCGACGAGTCAGGAAAAAACGAATATTTTAGAAACATCAGCCGTCCCTTTAAGTATTACGGTGGCAATAGGTTGTGCCCTCATATTTTTAAACTTATTAATTTACGCCGGCATGTATTACCAACGAGAAAGGATTAAAAAACTACGAGCGAGCCCACCACGAACGAGTGCCAATGATCTGAGTGATAATAGAAATAATGATAGAAACAGACACCGTGACGCAACGCCGCCGGAAGCCGTTAATCTTGTGCATTCGCCGGAAACAACCCTTCCAAAAGTAGCAAATTTGAACCATAAGCCTATGATGGACCCTGTTCCGGTGTATACTTCCATCGGAAAACCTGTCGCCACACCGCAGGGTCCAGGCGGTTATTCATACAGTGCATTATCTCAAAAGTCATCTCCTATGCATTCACATAATCAAACTCATTTTACGACTCAAAGTCCGCACAATGGACCCTCTACAGAAGAGGGCGGTCAAACCTCTTCGCCGAAAGGACATAATTCAAGTGCGCGTCCCCCGGGGGCACCCGACCGGTCACCAAAGGTAGACACAAGGGTTAAACATATACCTAGGGGAAATCATCAAGTAACATCGAATAATGCAATTACTATTGTTTAGCATCGGCCTGGTCTCTGTGATTTTAAATATATGAAATATTCAAGTACTGTTCTACTAGAAAGGTTTGTATACTTTCTGGCATATATTCCCATAAAAATGATATAACCGTTTACCTTTACTATACCGTTTATACTTTATTTTTGAATGAACCCAAACATTTGCTTATATTCAGTACAATACAAACACTCGTTTTCAACGTCAAATGCAAATTAACTCTATGTTATATTGCTTAAGGCGTGTGGTGGAGATTTTCTCAACTATTGCATGTTAATTGCATATCTGTATTAGTATAAAGCAAACTGATACATTTGATATTTAGAAGCACAGTGAAGATAATTGCCAGAAAGTATTCAAATTCTACAAACCCGTTTGTTTGATATTTTTCCTGCACAGAACACTCAAACTTTTAGATATATGTTTAGTTTTTAAAACATATGGTAGCTATTTATATATCCCATCGTCGAAACATACTCCTACACGTAGACCTATAGCATTTATCACACAGCATAAAACTAATAGCGGTGTATTAAGGACATGAGTCAACTGACAAGGATAGGTCTCTTTGCAAACATAATTGATTCCCATCTTACAAGCATCTAACAAGTAGCAAGACGCACCATCTTTTCCAGATAAATATGGTTTGACTTTCAAATATACTGCAACGTTTCCACAACAGCATCCTCTTGGAAAAATGAAGTATATCTTGTTTGTGTTGAATGTTGTTGTATATAGGTTTGTGCTTCTAGGGCGTCAAAATATGAAGCAAATTCCAACCGTGTTGCTTAAGATAGGTTTCAAGTGTTTCGGAATTAAAAATGGATACATTTTTTGTAGGATCTACTGGGCTAGTTTTGAGGCTCGGTGTATTTTTACCTTAATAAGGCATCACACAAAGGGGTATGAACGTTATTTGTTCGACCTTATGTAATTTGCTAAGTATAGTTTCGTTAACAGGCTGTTTATGTTTGACACAGCTTTCATCATTTATGTTAACTGTACGTTTAACTATCAAACGCAACTGTCAGTAATATTGATATCTGTTGTTTATTAACCATTTCTGTTCATCTATAGCTTCATAGCATTTGAGATTTTAATTAATCAAATAACGTTTCTTAGTCTTTAAACTTTCAATTAATCGTATGCAGTGACACACATTTCATAACGTAGTTTGTTTAAACGCAGTTGGTAGTTATAGAGAGAACTTGGGTTTTGGAAGCAATATACATACAATCATTCTAGTTACCGTATATATTGTCTAGGTTATTCTAGCTGTTGCATCTATACTATGACAATCAAACGTTTTGTTAAGTTCATACACCCAAGAGCAGTTATACAAATGCATATATAACTAAAGTGTGTAGATGTCTTAGGACCGTATGTTCGTAGAACTATGACTAACGGTCTATCAATTAACACTACTCTCGTCAAACTGTGCTTTGTTTGGTCAAACATGCACATAGAAGATCATATAAAGCGATGTATATCATTTTGTCTTAGAAAAAAACATTGTTTCTGCGTGCTTTGCATTATTTTTGCGACGGATTTGGAAATGTAGTCGGTTGCATTTGATTATCTGAATGAATATTTGCGATGTCTGGAAATAAGGTATGTCTTTTAATTTCCCTACGGATATGGTATTAAGCATATTTCCTCGTTTTTAAAATCATAATATTCAGTTATCTATAAGGCATACTTTCGAAAACTAATATTGTAAGAATGGCTTGCCATTATTTAGAGACTGGTTTCTGTTTTGCTTTACTGCAGAAAAATGAAACAATGCTCATGATTTCCTGCAATACTATAGTGAATTGTTCCAATATATATTTGAACGTCACCTCAGTGGCAATACCCTTCAGGTAGAAAACAACATTCCTGATCCATTTCACTCACCTATAGTTTATCAACACGTAACTGTTAACCTGTTAGTAATAAGCTCGTACACATGCATACAAATTACTTAAATGTTTTATTTGCTCATTGGTGCAAATTTATCACAGAAAACAACAGATATATGACTCGATACATGAGGTCATTTATGTTGCCCTGACTTCACATGATGAGATTAAGTGACACCTGTTAACGTATACTCCTGACGTACGTTTGCCTCTAAACACAGATTAGTTTGCATTTAGTCCCCACAAGATGACAAGTTAGATATGACTTGAAACATTTTGCTGACAATGGTCTTGTTTAAATAGAGACTGTTAGCAACGGATGTTTTCAAGTGGCTTCTGTCTTACTGTGTTTTTTTAAGTTCACTGTTAGACTAGTGTGCAAAGCTGATACCCCGATCCCTTGATGTTTTAGATAACCAGCGGAATAATATGGGTACATGTATAAATCGTGTGAAAGTACGTATCCCTATATATTACGCTATAGCGGTTTCGACACGTTTGTTGCCAAGCTACAATTTGCTCGCTGTCATTATCGATTTTAAATTGCTCTCAGATCAGAAATGGTTCTGACATTTGCATAACGAATACGATCTGAAATGATAATGTGTTTGTTGTCAATATGCTAATAGGTTTCATACTTACAACGTTGAAACATAATTGTTTTTTTCTGATTTCAAATTTTACTCAATGACTGAATTAACCGTATTTCAAAACATTTAAAACATCGTCTATTTTGCAAAATAATAATCGCCCTTTGGTTTTGTTTGATAAAAATATCCCAAAATCGCGTTTGCTTTTAATTATCTGCTTTTTGACTGATGTGTAACAATACCAAACTGAATTAAAATTCAAAGCATGTTTCGCATTAGAGCTACACATGCATTGGTCATTTACACTAGTCGAAAGATCCAAAAATATACACGCTTTGTAAGGACAGCTTGTTTTTAGAAATGATACGATAATTACCTATTTGCTGTGTTATGCAAAATGA
>JAULCC010284926.1:0-12182 GCA_032358795.1 Nuttallia obscurata | reverse complement strand
GGGTCTTCCTCCACCTGTAATGAGCTGGACGTCGCGATATGACTGAAATACTGTTAAAGCGACGTTAAATTCCATAACAAACAAAACAAAAAAAAACTTACTTACTTATCTATAACATTATTTTAAACAAGTTATCTAATCTTGGAACATGGCTCTTTCATACCCATTCCACGACCTCCCAATATCAATATTGGTCTCTTCTAAATCAACAGTCTCTGTAATATTGAGAGGGGGCACTTTTGTACAGCAATCAGCAATATCGGTGGCACTACACTGGACAGATCACACCCACGTGACTCTTAATACCACCAGCGATCCTGACACATAAGACAACAACGACATCTAGCGGACTGTTATCTCAGTAATGCAAACCGTCAGTGACAGGGAAACAGTTAGTGTAGAATATTGAATATTGAATATTGTAGAGTATTGGGTTGTTACCGATTGCTAATTTTCAATCGTCAAATGCTAACCTCTTTTCGTTTAATGATTATTGATCAAATACAGCAAATATTTTTTATTCTATTTTATTTTCCTAATTTTGGTTAAAAGAAAATGTTTTGTTAACTACCAATTATTAATTGCAAATTACCAATTGCTGATTGCCAAAAATGAATGTTATTAATTGCTAATTATGGCTATAACTATCTGGTTATTGCACGTGCTCACGTATAACAATTTTCTCCGTTTTTAGATTCCTTGTAATTTGATTAAACATATAAGTTATGGTACAGAAAATAGCTTACTTGATAACTTTCATGAAATTGAAACTTTTTCGTCAATGCATGCACAATACTGAAAGGATACATAAATGAATGTAATATAATTTTTGCAGGTACAAACGGGTAATTCGCAAACGGCAAAAAAAGTTGAATCACAGCGAGTGTATTTTTGAAAAATACATTTAAATATGATTACAAATGAGAGCCACAAGTTCGACTTCAATCTGTCATTTACAAAAACGAACTATTTATTTGGCAGATGAATATCGATGAATTTCGTTAATATTAACCCCTGAGATAGATATTGCTGCGGTAACAAGACAAAATATCGAAACCGAGGAGACCATTAGGCTCTTCCGTTAGACTAAAATTGTCTCAATAGAGAAGAGTGTCACATTTCCGGTTGCAATTTGCTCCTTTAAAATGAAGAGTAGCCACTATGTTGTCGTCGCCTGTCAATTATCTTGTTGCTTCTAGGGCTTCCCATTGATTGAAGGAAGATGGTGGCGGGTTCACCTCTAATTTTGTGATGTGTGACAGACACAAATTGGCACATCCTCGCCGCACTTAAGCTGTCATTTCACCGTGCGGCTAAGACAAGGGCTGTTACATTAGGATGGGTGACTTCAATCAGAACACCTCGCCGATAACTAACAAATAACAGCCTCGTTCTGCAATATTCGGCTTTCACCTCTTAGACAGTGATATTGTTACATTAGGATGGCGAACATACCTAGCAACACATCCCCTAATACTTTCAGACAAACGACTCAAATGGCAATCTTTGGCTATCGCCTTTTAGCTGCCGCAGGTCAGTATCGTATTTAAAGGGCGATGTGTTCCGACTGACCCTAGCTTTGCTGAAACGTTGAAGAAAAACAATCTGTTAGCTCAGTGGTTATGTGTCCGTGTTCGGTGCGGGAGGTTGAGGGTTCGATCACCGGCAGAGTTAAACCAAATACTATAAAACTGGAAGTAATGGCTTTCCTTCCTTTGCTCTCAGAATTTTGGGTAAACATTACGACTGGTTCGGATAAAGTGATCGGCCGGGATTCAGTCCCCGTGTATCAGTGTTATATGTAGAGAGTTTTACAAAAAAGATTCTATGTATCCGCTTCCCTCTCCCTGGTACATCCATTAGCTTCAGATGGTATATATTGTAATGATGCTTTAGCAGATGAAGTCCATGTTGTATTGATATGTTCTGTATATGCACAGTTAAAATCAAATTTTCAGAAATATTGGTAGATGCCAAATATTTAAAAAACAACTTCTTCGAAAATCATAAAACCATACAAGACTTGGCCATGTTTATCTTTTATGCTATGAAATATCGTCACGAGTTCTTGAATTGATTGCTGAAATTCACGATTTCAGTGTTATTACTACATGTCATATTTTACATATATTAGACTAATCTAATTACAACTATTACTGTCTGATAACGCTTTATACATATGTCAAAAGAAAGAATACTGATAAGAATGTTGTTTTCATTCTGACAGGACTGAGTGAATATGCATTTTGATTACCGGTATGTAAATTATTATGTATATTACTACATCTCAACATGAGGTACAACTATGTATTATAAATGTACATATGTGTATGGGTCAGAGGCCTAGGATGCAAATAAACTGTAAAGACGTTAAAGTGGATCAGTATTGATTTTTATCACATGCCGTTGCTTATTTCCGGGGTAATAAAATCATCACGTATTTTCTGATACAAACAACACGTTAAATATAAGAACCGATGACGTCACAAAATCAATAAGAAAAACCTGATTTACCTATTTTTGCATTGTCATGTGATAAAAAGAATATCAGATTCGTTTTCACTTTATATAAAATTCTATTAGACTCGTCCTGGAACTTTATTAAGCTCGCCAGATACTCGCTACTCGCTTGTAAAGAATCCTGGACTCGTCTAATAAACTTTTATATAATATGAAAACTCTTCAGATATACTCTATATAATTACGGGAAAAAATACAACTCGTCTATTAAAGGTATACGAACAGACGGAAAGAGATTCTGCATAATGTGGTTTTTAATCCTTCTGTCGCCATAGGCGACTCGGTGATATCCTTGCAAACAGTTTGAAACCAGATGAAACGCCGAGTAACTCGGCGTCTCATCAGGCTCCAAATTTTTTGATATCCTGATTTTGATTTTAAAAAGAAATTCAAGAAATATCCACTTTGAACATTGAGACAGACGAAAATATAATATGCATACGATACTTATTTGGCGCCTAAAGGTTAGGAAAGAAAATGGATCGCAGATTCATATCTTAGCCTATCAATATCCTCCGCATTCTGTTAGTGAGGTGGCACTGTCAATTTTCACGCACTGCCGTTTATAATGGAACACTTAGTTACTTAAGGAGATATCACCTAGTAGATGATAGAGATATCCAGGTAGATATACACGGGTATATTAATTGACCGTCATGATAGAAATGACTTAATCTTGACAAAGACGCAAACTACAAAAACAAACAAAATAAACACATAGCCATTCTCATGAACCCCATCCCATATACGCTACTTTCAACACACTACCTACAAAATGCTCTTAAAATTCGTTCGTTGTTAATAATTATGTTTTTTCAATGTTGACACATCCCTGCTCACATCTCATCAATTGCCGAAGATTAATTCAAGTCAAGAACTTGAAGGACGTGTAAATATCCTCACAAAATACCGTTTAATATGAAGACATATATTTTGTAATATGATATTGACGATGTTTTAATTAAAGTTCATTAGAAAAAATATTTGAACAGCTAATTGCGTCTTTTTACAGGAAATTTGGAGTTAGAACGATAACGACAATGAAGTTCTTGTTTGCGGATGTCGTAAAATTTGTCTTGATATGGAACGGACGGTGATAATTCAATTTGCGATGAAATGTGGTTAAACAAAGGCATATGGTGACAACGGAGAGTCAATAGACAGATTGCTCTTGTCAGTGGACAGGAAGACGAGTTATTGGATATTAAAGTGACCCGTAATCCCAACGTCGTATCAACAGACGACAGTCTCTTGTGTGTTATAACTACCATCTAATGCTCGGCCATTTTGCGTAATGCATCACAGGGAGGTCAAATAATGAGAGATATCACAGGGATTTTGTCGATATGACGTTCACCTTGCGAACAGTAGACTGTTGGATTGAATCCCAATTAGGGTCTTTTTATGTGACCATCATTAGGTAAATCTTATTTTGTTTAGCTCGATTACACTGAAAGCAGTTAGCTTTTAGAAACAGTTTTGGATTGTAGAAACAGTCTTGGGTCTGTTTTCTGAGTACATCACAGTTCTTGGTTTCTAATGAAGATGGAGGAAAAAGCATCCTTCGGTGTTCGAACCCGCAACTGTCTGAACATAAGGCGGAAACCATATCCACTACATCACTGCACCCCACGATATAAGACAGCAAATACTGGTTGTACACAGCTCCAATATCGGGGTGAAGTTGTAAACATAAACGAAATGACAGAAATTATTAAATAAAAATAATCTGAATTATTTAGAATTAATAATGTCTTGGTCTACCTCAAACTGACAAATATCAGAAGAGGGGAAAAAGATAATGAACAGAACAGAACATATCATATTGGGGTGTGCATTAAGTATGAATATTCTATGAATATCGATCACACGAGAAATAAGCTTTAATACAAATAAATAGAAATAGTTTTATTATACTGTTGTAGAGGTAAAACCAAAACAAACCGGAAATATAACCGAAAAACATATAAACATAATTTATCGCTTATCTTGATTAAATAATAATTATACATGTATTTACTTTTATGTATATATACAAACGTCTTATAATTAGGGATGTCAATAACCGGTTATTTTACTAACCGGTTAACCGCATAATCTTCCGACCGGTTAACCGTTTAAAATTATAAATATATCAAATTTTCAGGGAGGGACATTTTCATTGGGAATTATTCACCGTGACACCGCTACTTCGGTATATTTAATGCATGAACTACTTAATCGTTTAATGTCGCTGTTATGTTTTATTTTAAGATTCGTACAAAACTTTTTATTAATAAAAAGATGACTGCTGTCGGGGAAGGTAGTCAGACGAATTCGCAGCCTAATCATATTTTTAGATGGAATTTTTTAACCGGTGCGAGAATGTGCATCATAGTAGATACTCTCTAGCCGTCGGCTAGGGAACAAGTTTTTCGTCCCAAAAATGCTAAAATATCAATTACAATTTTATTATTCGATAACGTACTTAATCCCAGAATGTGTGCAAGCGATGGTGTTACCATCCGTCTATCTAATACGAAACGGAATATATCTAAGAAGCGTCACATAGGTGGAATCACGAGGTCAACGTTCAAATCAAAACAACAAAGATGGCGTAGGTAAACGCTTACGCATGCACACTTTCTGGATGATATGAATTATGATGTCATATATTAATTAGGAAGACATAGTCTTCTATAAAAAGCATAGGCAAGTTTTGTGTATGTTACATGCTGATGTTGATTCACATCTTTCAACATATATTTATTTGTTAACCTTCTCTTGTACATTTATGCTTTATACTGTCTTGCCATATATAATGCATTGTATATCCTCATGGGCCATATGGCCTTATGGAATATTGAAAATAAAACTTATTTTATTGATATACACCAAACAGTTGTAAGATATCTCTTTAATTGTGTAAAGTCACAAACAATGCCCCTGCACATGTTCTGTACATTGTTTATTGAACACGGCGTGTCAAACTGCGAGACTTACCTATCACTCGACCCTCAGCAGGTGGTTAAAAGTTATAATACAAAGACGAATATGCAGTACATAATGTTCAACATAGAACTTTGCACTAATAAAGCTTATTTTACAAATATGTACTTTATTTTATTCTCTCAGTTCAGTAAGTCAATGACATATACATAACATATCTAAAAGTTAATTCAAATATCAAGTCTTACAACATAAATAGTTTCTTAATATCTTGATCTCTGTTTTTTGAAAATCGACTTGTTTTAATTCTTAGAGGAAATAACGGTAAGTGTAGTTGACGGACAACTATATAAAAACGTAGGGTTTTTTCATTGTACTTAGTGAATTTATATTTAACCATGCTCAAGAACTAAATATCTCTCCATATGTTCAAACCATTCCTGAATGATACCATGCATAACACCCTGTTTGAATTAACAGGAAATCTTTACAGCTAATTGTGATATTTGTTGGTGAAATTTAGTCGTTAAAGCAGATAGATTTCGATATCTTGATCTATAAAAGTATATTAAAATGGCTTCAGGATTATATGACTGTATAGCTGTTTTTAGCAGAGTAACTTTTTACAGTTTTCTACATCTGAACACTGTTCTGCATATAATTAGAAAAGACAGAAAGTGCTCAGCATGTCAAGTTTGGGTGATCGAAAAATTTTCTCTGCCAACTAATGTGTAAGCAGTTTATCGCCGAAAGGATGAATGGTTAATGTGATGGAAGTTTCCTCCAATCCTCCGAACGAACTCCGATCTTCATTTGAATAGAAAAACTGAAACAAAAACACAGTATGGCATTTTTGGTAGCTTGTATTCGAACCATCTCTGCCATAATTGACTGTGAATCTAAGTCTGCTGCCAACCCGTTGTAAGCATGCAGGGGACGGTGCCCCGAGTTTTCTAGTGAAATGAACATGCTGAAATATTCTTATTCATTATACATTTACACAACAGCCGTCGAGTCCCGACTCTGATAACGTGCAACCATCAGAAGACGTACATCTTATCAGTACAAAGACTTGGGCTGAATGACTCCAAATCACACAAAGACTGACCGTCTTGGAGGTGAATCAATGCTTGTCAAACGGCGCTTTTATGGAGCCACGAGCTGGCGTGTTCTTTCAAATAAGACATGCAGATACTTCACTATATCTTCGCTTGATTTGCGTTTTGAAGAATTAAACTCATCTTTGAAAGTTAAAAGGGCCAGCCCCTTTGTGACAGGAAAAACATAAACTGTATAAATACAAAACAATATAATAGAGCATCTGCCTGGTCGCTTGAATTAACATCGAATCACAATTGAGAAAATCATTCAGCCCGGAATTATCAGTGAAGTCGCAGACGACATATTTTTATTTAATGCGGATATGACGTGATGCACGCGGATGACACCAGATGCTTTGTACCAATGAATATTAATGAGCAGAATGCATCTAATTGAAATTATTAACTATTCAATAAAATCACATTCAAATCTGAAATAGTCCAAAAGAATCATAGAATGGTTATAGATTGACAACGTTTTAAGATACACAAAGTAACTTTAACTAGTAGGTATGGTGTGACCTGCACCAAACAATATTTTGTAAAACATATTCAGTGCATCAACCTTAGCAAACTAAGGGTTTGAAGAAAACAAAACTGTGTGAAAATACAACTTTTTATATGGTTTCGTATAAAAATAGTTCAAACAGCTTTGACAATGACAATACCAAAGAATTCAAGATGGCGAATGACAGAGTGTTAGAAGTCATGTAAAAACACCATATACGAAAGAAAGATAAGCATAAATAAACAAGCAGTTTGTACCAAACAGCAAATTCTTCCGCACAATAGCTCATGATATGTAATAGAGGATCTTACATGCGTGTTTCTTCAATATCATATTTATGAAACGAGTTGACGAAAACATATGTCACGAGCTTTGGCGAGTGTCATATGATTTTTGTCAACGAGTTTCATAAAAATGATATTGAATAAACACGAATATAAAATTATATTTATCACATAAAGAGTTTAAAGAACATTGCACAAAAATACCCACTGAGTGCGTTTCATCAACCGGTTTCAAGTTATATTTATGTAACTATAGTTACATATGGCATTTATATAACTTTTTTATGTCACTCCTAGAAGCCGCTTTATGTGATAAAGTTTATTATGTATGTATGAGGTCGATATAAGCAGTCTGACTTGATATTGTCTTCTACCCATAATCAAACAACAACACATGAATTGTAAACTTAAAGGCACTGAACGGTGACATTTTGGTATGCTGTGCTTCCTAAAGTTTTTTTGGGCTGGGGTATTTAACATATTCTAATCAGCAACAATAAATGTGCCTGATAAAGACTGACCACATCAATATTGAGACTAGTAAAATTCTTTTTATCTGGCTGAATACCCATATCAATTTATGTTTTTTTTATGTTTTCTTATCTGCTTATTGTTAGTTGCAGTCACAGCTTGACACCGATTAAGGGGATTCACTTATATAGTAACCGTTCAATGCCTTAACCCTTAGCCTGCTAAGCGCGACCGCGATAGAATTTGCAAACAGCTTGGACCCAGATTTGACGCCGAGTAACTCGGCGTCTAATCCGGATCCAAACTGTTTGACACTCGGCCAAGTGTTTCTCTAAATATTAGGCGAATCCGATGGATTTTACATCCAGACAGACGACAATTTAAGCAGACGACATTTTGTTTCAGCAGGCTAAGAGTTAAGTTATGATTCGTGCTGACCAGCATGTCGTCATCGAATCGCGTACCATTCGTATCACTACCATATTGTGCTAGAAGGCTGGAAATATTCTACCATATACATGTATAGTCTCTATAGTCATGTTCGTTGAAGAGAGCGAAAATGAGACAAATTAGATCACAAGTATGAGTAAATTTGATGCCTTTATTAATTGACTGTTATCTTTTAGAATTATATTTATATATAATTGCATCGTTATGGCATGAGTTTAGGGAAATAAAGTTAAATTACCCTTTGGGTCTTATCATCATTATTTTTTATCAAACGCCTTGTTTAATATCGGTATAAGATATAGTTACATTAGACGCTACATCAAAACAATTGCCGGGTTGTCTCTCTCTTTCCAATAATTTATATAAAACGGGTGTTGTTTATGTGAGTATTTTGTGGTTTAAATAAAACAACAAAACAAATAAAGATAAGTTATATAAAAATGTTTTCATTATTCATAAAACCGTGTTCACCTCTATTACCCATTTATACTACCTGCTTAATACCTGTATATAACTCCCTTCATAGTATATATGTGTTACTAATTCTCGAAGCCTGGTACGCAAATGCAGTGGTACGATATGTTAGTAGTACGAAGTATTTGACATACACTAGTGTTTTACTTGCTGTAGAACTTCTAGATGCGCTTGGAAATCTAGTACCACCGTATTGTTTAGCCACCGTGATAATGTTTTTAATGGTTTTTTTTTTTAAATATTCAAAGTCGTTTATCTCAACAGGAAATCATGGCAACGTTTTTTTCTAAATCTAAATCTAAATCTTAAGGATTTCCTCCAAGTACACATGCTATGCTGTTCTAGAATATGGAATCGATTGTATTGTTCAAATGCTCTGAGTCTGTCTCCAAAAACCATTCTCTTTTCTTCAATTCTTTTTCTCAACAGGAAATCATGGCAACATTTTTTTCTAAATCTAAATCTTAAGGATTTCCTCCAAGTACACATGCTGTTCTAGTATATGGAATCGACTGTCTTGTTCAAGTGCTCTGAGTCTGTCGCCAAAACCATTCTCTTTTCTTCAATTCTTTTTCCCAAAAATAATATTATTTTAGGAATACCCGATTATAAAATATCCCAACATTTTCAGTATTTTATAAGGTTTAATTAACCTTTTACAGAATTTGTTTTCCTTGAAATATTATTTTGCTTTAAGTAATACAGTCGACAAAGTATTTAACCCACTTTTTACACAGTTTAAACAACTGTAGTTGTAAAATGATAAGCAGCTAGTAAATATTAGATGTTTTGATATGTATTCCAATTTTGAAAAACAACCATGTGTATGTTCATTCCGCCAACATTACTATGACGTGTAACTTGTACAATTGAGAGAAACTCTTTAAAACTTGATCTTCCGTTTCAATCCATTACTTATGTGTCATATTCTATGTTGTACCTTTCTGAAATAAGAATATGTTTAAACCAACGTTTTTTTCTAAAGTTTTCGTAATTACTGCAAAACTCGTTTATTGAGAAAAAAATGCTATTGTAAAATAAGAATTTCTTGGTGGGTTAGGTTTTCCTGTGAGTTTGTTCATTATGAAAATAGATATTAATAAAAAAAAGTTACCTGCGTCGAGGATATTTTACGAAATAATTTAGACTACCGTTTGCCTTTGCAGTAACGTGATTTTTTTTTGGCCATCCACAGTGTTGCATTACGACAGAAATTCTGTAAGAAATACGGTAAACAAATTTGGTCTAGTTCAGGAAGCTGCAGCTGGCAATACTTGTATATTCAGTGATGTAAGGATGTCATTTCCAGAGCAGTTAGAACTATGGTCATCATTGGAGATCCATTGAAACGGTTCGTTTGTTGACACCAAGAACTAATATAGGGTAAAACATGTCTTCAGTTTCCGAGGATAAATTAAGGACTGTCACTTCCATACCAGTTTAAACCATGATACGAAGTTTGATTGTGCATTACAACGACGTATTTGCCAATAACTTTGAAATAAACAAGGATAGATGCGTATTAATGCTCGTATGTTGATAGCAAACAAAATAGAAAGAAGTATTCGGTTTTTTAGTTAATTAAATAAAAAACTGGTTCCCCCAACCAAGTTAGCTGGCGCACATGACACAGGATCTATAGCATAGGACCACCGTGACCCATTGGCTTGAAATTTTGGCTTGACATCGATTGGCATTTCATCGCTGTAGGTTGTGGGTTCAAATCCCAGCTCTGGTTATACATCTTTAAGTGAGGAAGTTATCCATTTAGCAAGCCTTCGAAAGGTTGGTGATTCAACCAAAGAATCCTTTAGGTTATCGATACTACGAAAAGCAGCAAAAGTCGACATATGATCTAACTATGTCGATGCGACATAAAAGCACAAATAAACAAAGTAAGAAGTCGTTTTGCAAGCTCGCATTTGCGCTGTCGCGTTGGAGATCAAACGGCTTAACTGAAGAAAGAAAACGTATAGTCTTGGTTTAAAAAAAGTTGTTTCCCACTTAGCATAGGCTTATCTCAAAAAATGTAAAACTAATATACATACAATCTTTTGAACCGATAGTCATTGTTTTCGTGGCACTGTAGTTGAATTGGTTGGAATTAAAGAGGCGACCTTCTAATTGTAAATCGTTAAGTTATTAGTTTAGTCGTTTGGCCCCAAAACGGGACAATTGTGCAAAGTTGTGGAAAGTTGCACCAGCTTCCAAATTCCACAACTGCACACATTTGCCTCATTTAAAGGAACAAAAGATTAAACATGGCGAACGCAAAGTTATAAACTTTGAAAGGAAAGGTGTTTTACGCTCAGAAAGTTATATATTCATACAAAAACATTAAAATTGATATATTTAAAGCCTGTCTGAAAAGGAGGATCGAAAAAGTATTATGATATAACACATAGTAATATATTGTGATTTGGTAATACATGTTACATTGGCTTAAATTGTTTCAATATCATGATATATTATGTTTGTATTTTTATTAGTTTTTTTCGTGTGTAACATATCTTGTTTTAATATGCTACAAGTTCATAACCATGGAAATGTGTTTTTTTTATTCAATTGAAATAATAGTGTAATATATGATTATATTATCATATTGTATGTTGAATACTTTCTCCGTTCATGTGTGTGGTGAATGAGAATATATATATGTTGGTTGTTTGTGTATCTGATATGTTGACATTGTAAACAAGAACTATGGGAGATGTATTGTGTATGATGTCAGTCATATGATTGACTATGTGTATAAGTGTGTGTACAGTTCCCAATGGCCTGTTGGCCCAAGGGATTGAAATTAATAAAAACTTGAAACTTGTAACTATACTGCCTTCCTTTAAAAATGATTTTTGAAATATAGTTTTTAATTTAGTTTCGAATGGTGGGAGTGTCATTTCGGTTCTAGCATTTTTTGGAGATTCTAGTTATTTCAACTTGTTTTGAAATATATATTTTTTAATTTGTTTTCGAATGTTGCGAACGCCAATTTAGTTTGAACAGTATTTTGAGGTACAACAAAATGCAGGAGGAATGTTTTGTTGCTGTTATTAATTTATTTTTATTTTTGCTTGTTTTATTTCGGTTAGGTCATATTTTGAAACTATCGTTGACACTATATGCCCATGGAATATTTCGAGGTTTTGTTTTGAAAGTTCATTTTCTATTAATGCGGATGTCGGGAGAGCCAGTTTAATGACTACACATGGACATTTTAGACAATCTTAACAGATATCATACAAAATACAACTATCAAACAATATGCCATTTTCATCAGCTTTGCTCTTTGCACAAATAAAATATGTGCTTTTTCCGATGGTTATGGATGCAGCTATGGAAAATACATTAGCGGTCTGTGGTTGTTTATCACTTGGATCCCCTCGACCTGAGTTTACCGGAATTTACCGAAGATGGCCGATTATAAGATATCGTGACTTAAATCATTTT
>JAULCC010284593.1:0-12185 GCA_032358795.1 Nuttallia obscurata | reverse complement strand
TTGTAGAGATTCTGTTGTCTGTTTAAAAATGGTCAGAATTAATGAAAATATAACGACTACATACATTTACATTATATGCATTATTTTTTTTAATTTTGTCCGATTTTGTTTCCGTAAAAAGTCTCTTTATCTGTAATGAATAACGAACAACATTATACAGATATAACTTTAATCCTAGCATTAGCAACTGAGATCTCTAATTTAAAAGAACAGTAAAATTGAAGTGCAACATGAAAATGCTGAAAAAATACCATTTTTGGAACTAAATATGAAATACAGTGAAAATGCAATTCTTCAAACCATGTCGTATTATATATGACCTTAAAGAAAAAAGCCTCAGGAATCTAAAAATATTAAAATTAACTTGATAAAACTGAAGGTATTTTTCACACAATCATATAACGAAGAGCAGGTAGCCATTCCTACCCTGATCTGAGCTCACCCGTATGTATAACAGTAAGTTTTGAGCTATTGTAAGAACTATGATGGGTTCAACCTCAATCTTAAAAACAATATATCTTATATCTTTAGTTATGTGAATCATAAAGTCATCCATATGTTTATTACGTAATATTACTTTTTATAATGTGTAATGACTAAATGTATAAATATAATTGTTTATGCATAACATGTTAGGAACTATTTCATACACTTGTCACTTGTACAAATTATGTTATACGTTTTATGTAACGAGAAACATTATACGTTTAAGTTACTGAATAAAGAATCTTGAATCTTGAATCTTTATTTACGTTTCTTTGTAAAAGCAATTTTTGCAAAGAAATTACTTTTTTTGTCGCACTTAACCAAGACAATCGCATAACAAAGTGTGTGTGTGTGTGTGTGAGAGAGAGAGAGAGAGAGAGAGAGAGAGTAAAAACTGTTATAGATAAAAAAAATACAATACTCGATTTTTTATTTGTGTTCTGTTTTTATCATTGCTTTATATGCTACTACAAAGTTACTACGATCTATTAATTACATCACAATTTCAGCAAACAACGTGAGCTTTTTTGTTAACGTCAATATAGTATCTGTTTAAATCAATACTTCATGCAAGACCTTTGTTTGTATTCATCGACACCTTTACGCTAATTTACTGGTTTTTCATTATATTTCAATGCAAAAATCCCGTGCAGCCTGGTGCTCTCCGAGTGTTACATGTTGTGGGTGTTTTGTGTGAAAATTCAAGTAACACCGATATACATCTGTACATATATATCTTTTATTTTCGTAAGCTGCAATAAGCCAACTGATCTGACTAAAAATCATTTAAAACTATCATACTGTAGCCATGAAATCTTTCTATACTCACACGAAAAAGAAAGTGTGCACTTGGTTAGAGGGGAATTTTTCTAAGTTATAATAGAAGCAAATTATTGGCAAGTTTGGTATCATTTGGCGTAAAACTTGGTCAACATAACCTTTGATAATTAAATTACCACGAATAACACCAATGTCTGTTTTCTTACCGGCAAATGCCACCTATCAAACAATGTTCTGATAATTATCAAATTTCAATCAAAATTAAAACATCGTGTAGCCAATACATTTACATGTATGTTTGCACATTTTGATACCAAATTTGCCTATATTTTTCTTCTATAACTATGAAACATTTCCCTCTAACCAAGTGCATACTTTCTTTTGTGAGCATATGAACTAATTACTATATTTGCTATTGCATTACATTTAAACTACAACAAACGATTACAGTTTCTCAAAGTGAGTTTAAATAGAGGATATCTGATGAGTTTTCACTTTATATAAGTTTTTATTAGACGAGTCTAGGAATCTTCATAAGCTCGCCTCTTCATAAAGGTTCCAGGACGAGTCTTATAAAATTTTATATAAAGTGAAAACAAATCTGATATTCTTTTTATCACATGACAATACAACAAGAGGTAAATAGGATTTTTCTTATTGATTTTGTGACGGCATCGGTTCTTATATGTAACGTGTTGTTTGTATAAGAAAATACGTGATGATTATATTACATCGGAAGCAAGCAGCGTCATGGTATAAATTTTATCATACATTAAATGGCTGTATCGTCCTATTTGTCCTCCTACATCACACACATATACTATCACATTTATTTCGATGGCAAACAAAATTACGATTCTTTACGACAAAAAGCATTTTAATAATCTATTTTTGCTGCGTGTAACTTATACCGATTTACAGGAGGAGTGTTAAGAGCCAACGTCTCATCCCGTATCGTTTCGTCAGAGAGGCTTTATTTATCTAATGGCTAAAACTACATAACGATTTTCAATTTCCCATATAATGACTTTCTGACAAAAATGTATTTCCATAGTAGCAGAGAGAGACGTTCAGATATATTTTATCATATACATATTAACAAATTTATCGTGAAAACTGAACAAATCAGTCCGCTTCCGGTGCGAGAAGTTATGGATCCGATGCCTGGCCGAGTCAAATCAAAGACTTTAAAATTGTCGACAGACGTTTTCCCTCTTTGGCCTTTAGGATTAGGGTAAAGCATTACGACTGGTTTGTCGGTGTCAGGATAAAGTTACCAGAAGGAGTTCATTCTTCCGTGTACCAGTGCAATACACTGGTCAAGTACAGGAACAATAGAGTTATACAAAAAAGTTATCTATATCCACTTTTATCTCTCTGGTTAATCCATAATCGACAGAAACTATAGTAAATCAAAGTAACAAATTATCTAGCATAGATTGTTACATTCTCAATGTAATTGAAAAAGAAGTAATAAAACAATGAAATTGGATGTAGGTGAATACAGTTGGTTTTGTTAAATGCGACCAGCTGTTCACAAGAAATCAAAATGACAACTTTTAATAATAACGGGTGTTAAGCATATCGTGTCCACCATATTGTTTTTTTTTGCACTACGAATGAACACTTGATCATGAAACTAGTCACAAACGCTTGGATTCTGTATAAATCAGTAAAAACAATCAACAGATAGTAAGTCCCGGGTCCGTGGTGGTAGACATTTCTTGAGAATTGACATATTCTCATTCTCAGATAGCCTTGACTATGTAAAATTTATCACATGATTGTCGCACCACTGATGTGAGACGTACTGGTTGAAATGAGATATTTTTTTCTGTACGTGGAGGGGCACGTGACCTTTTTTTTTACAAAAATGTTCGATGTAAGATAATTTTATCCTGTGACAATAAAGTTTTACACAGGAAGTATGTGTAGCATGTGTTTATTGTTTGATTTTATCATTAAAAAAATTCTTTTAATTCATTCCCTTATGTGGTGCACGCTTTCAAACCGTCAGTGACTCTTTTGACTAATAAATTTATGAAACCAGTCTACGATTTATTTTGTCTTCGCTACGTTGAGTTTATATATACATAAAGTAAAAAACTACATCAGTCTACGTCGTGTAATGGTTGGAGTGTTGGACTTGTAAGCCTTTTTTGATGTTTCGGCGTTGGCTCAAAGCTCGGCTGACCCTATATTGTTAGATCAATTCTTCTTTTTTATATCATGGTGTACATATCGAGAGAGAAAAAAGGTAATTCCAGTGCTTTTAGTTTGATAAAGTGGTCTCAAACTTGTTTTATTTATTGAGTAAATTAGTTCCGGTATAACGTAATAGAAATTAATACGTCTACAAGCCCAATCACTTCTATTGGCCGCATAAAAATAAGTTATTAGGAAACCCTTTAAAAAGGTCCCTAGGAGCCATAGTCACATGATAAATCAAAGTTTCTGAAGATACAGATGTTGTTCAGTACGTGATTACCCTGGAAATGTTGCCGGTATGATAGTGGCTGGAACAAAAGAAATATGAATAAAATTGCGCTTACTAAATTAGCTGAAAATTATTTATGAATAAAGGTATTTAACTTATATGTCATTTCGTATCTATTTTACCACAAAAAAAATACTGTTCAATATATATATATAAACCTGCGGCGAGGCTAAATTTGACCACAAAGACCTGACTTGAACAAACTTAATTCTACATAATAAATTACCACAGGTAACCATTTCAAGAAATATGGTACTGTCTAAGGATTCTCCATGTTAAGTGTCGTCAAATTCTGTTCGATAGTTTCAGCGATTTTGTTAAAAGAACTTGTTAACTGAAGAAAAGAGGTTTGAAACAAATTTGTGACCTCGTTTGGTCCTTCGGACTGGTAGAGCTAAAATATTTTATTACGCTGATTAATGAACTTGGAGTAAAAATATTCTCTCCATCTTGGATTAAATACCGCACGGTCATCCTGCAAACCAGTTACCACGATGAGCGTGGCTTTACTTTGTGTCTGTTGCAATCTACTACTCCATGTCGCTGGTAAAATTACATTCGACAGAATGCAATTCATAGCCACTATAAACTTGCCACACATAAACTATATAAGGTGTTTTTATCTAAAACTATCTTACACTGCATAAAGGTAATAACTGAAGTAAACAAGATGAAACATTTCTTTATTATGCAATTTTTTTCAAATATTATATCAAACCAAACTAGTATATCACGCATCGAATGTTTTGATAAACATGGCCTATTTTTAACTGAAGATATATATCGGAAGAAGTACTTCGGAACATAAAGAAGAATCGTGATTTCTGAAAACCGGTTATTATGTTGTTCGTGCCGAGCAACAACAAAAATTCCTTTGCTCTTATTCAACTCTTCATGGGCGACCTTTGATGCTGTGCATTAATACTTTTCTTGTAGATGTCATTCAAAGCAACACAGGAAGTGCTTAGCATAAGAAAAAGTCTATGTTAAGAAGATTTCACAACATCGGACCATGATATGTTCGTACTTCATATAAATTATCTACACAAATTGCCAACGGGTAACTTAGCTTCTGACCATTAAACTATTGATCGTGTCGTAAATAAGTTTTTAAAATACTTTATTGGACGAAATGCAATTATCGAAATTCGAAACAACGTTTTAGTTACTAGTTTCATTTGAATCTAACTTAGGAAAACATAAAAACCCTCCTTTGCATTCGAGAAAGACGTCTGTATTTCACATATGTTTGCATTTCACAAACATTTCACACACGTATGTGAACTAAGTATGCATTTCACAGACTAAGGCATTTCACAACCGACTTGTTCATTTCACATACGTATGTGCACTAAGTATGTAGACTCTATTTCAAAGACGTATGCATTTCACAGACGAATGCATTTAACAGACGTATGCATTTAACAGACATGCATTTCACATACTTTTCACAATATAATCATGCATTTCACAGTTGTGTGTCTGCATTATCTGCATTGCATTTGATTGTTTTAAATATAATAAGTTGTCAGTCGAGATCTGTAATATTTATAATACAATTACAGATACTTTTTTATCCTTAAACATACATGCTGTAAAACTTATAGCCTACAAAAGATAACACTGGATTTATACTATAATCACGTTAATTTAAGATACAGTTAGTAAATGAGATCAGTGCAATGCATGTTACCTGCATTTCCCTGAATCTCAAACGAAAGCCACGAAGACTCTGTTCTTGTCTTTGGAATCTGAATCACAATCGAAAGACTATAAAGTTCATTTCCAATCACACAGAAAACGTTTAGTTTAAGAGTTTAAGCGTGCTGCTTCCCGCAAAATATATATTTCATGCGAATTTCAGAACCCTTTTACGACAGCCTAGGGATAATTAACAGGTCTGGATAATAACTCTGTCTGCAGGACAATTTAACAATCTCTCACAGTATGTGTGCTAAACTTGGAGATGAAATACACCGGTTTTAAACACGTTCGAAGGCAATTTTGGTAACGTCAGCTAAAATAAAGAATCGCTCTTGTACAGTCGTAAAACGTGTAAAAACGCATTGAAAGGCATCAGTTTAAACTTGAATGTCTTAAAGGGTTTTCGTATATGATAAGTTTTAAACGGATAAACAATGCAGAACTGGCCAAGACTTAACAAACAATCTTATGAATAGATCTGGACTTAATTCCGCCTTTTGATTAAGAACTGGCCCGAAATGACATAACAATCTTTAGAATACTTTTGAACTTTAGTAAGCATTTTAATGTAGAACTGTCCAGGAATGAAATAACAATCTTAAGATAAGAATTGAGCTTTTTTAAGCGTTTGGATGTAAAACTGGCCAGGAAAGACCTTACAATCTTAAGAATAAAATTGAACTTAATTAAGCCTTTTGATGTAGAGGAAATGAATTACGATTTTAAGGATTGAATTGAACTTAATTAAGCCTTTTGATGTAGAACTGGACAGGAATGAATCACACTTTTACGATCAGAATTGAACTTAAGTAATCTTTTTTGATGTAGAACTGGTCAGGAACGGACTAATACTTCTAAGAAAAGAATTGATTTTAAGTATACTTTGATGTAGAACTGGGCATGAACTCCTTAACAATCTGAAGAATATAATTGAACTCAAGTAAGCATTTTAATGTAGAAATGATTAGGAATTAAATAACAATCTTAAGAATAGAATATAACTCATTTAAGCTTTTTGATAAAGAACTGGTCATGAATTAAAGAGCAATATAAGAATTGAATTGAAGTTATTTTAACCTTTTGATGTAGAACTGGCCAGGAATTAAATAACAATTATTAGCATAGAATTGAACTCAAGTATGCCTTTTGATGTAGAACTGGCCAGTCATTAACAAACAATCTTAAGAACAGAACTGAACTCATGTATGCCTTTTGATAGATAACTGACCAGGAATTAAATAACAGTCTTAATAATAGAATTCTGCTGAAGTAAGCATTTTGAAAATCTTTCTTCCAGATAATTGACGTTTTATTTCATTCAAAATTTCAAAGATAATTACATGCCGCTAAATGTTTTGTTTTGCGTTTAATTGTGTCTTAGTCTTAAGTCACGTCGACAGAGTAAGGGTATTTTAGCGACTTTTCCAGCTTCGTATGGAAGAGGAAGACCCCACGCCTCCCTGGCCCTCATCAGCTGGGACTAGTAGGTAGCAAACACCCTAAAGCGATGAGTGGGTCAGGTCTACGACCTATAACTCTGAGCAAACAAGACCCCCCGAAATGAGATGAGTAGTTCAAATAAAGTTAAACTGTTGATTTATCTTTGATACGAAGCAATGAAATCCTATTTGAGTATTCCATTCTTGGGTTCAAGAAGCCTAAGAACATTCTCAAGAATGGTCGGTGGACTCTCTGCCTGGTAGGTTCCCAAGAATCCCCATAAGCCCTAGCACACAGGCTGTGCTGACCTGGTTTTCATTTCAATTGAACCTGTGGCGGTATAATCATGAGCTTCAGACCACCGTCATTTTTATGGAAGCATACAGTTACGCACCTGACGAACAATTCAAAGTTGAACTTATCACAGCTAAACATTTTGGGTTATTTGCATACATGACTCATTTAAAGATATTGAAAGATATATAATTAACCACCACCAAAATAGACTTATGCTAAATGTCATGTTATGACGTCAACAAAAAGTTAGCACATTATAATCTAATTGGGCTATAAGGTACTGCGTATATTCCACTAAATAAGATGAAATGACTAAGTCTTGATATTTATGTGGCCAATACTTATCAGGTCACATGGTGTGACGTTGGTTATTTTATGTCCTATACCCCTTATCAAACAGCACATTATGTTATTAAAAGGCCCTTATGTTCAGACTCGGACTTACCAACGGTGTCATGCCTTTTATAAAAGAAAAATCGTCTTCACAAAAATAGCAAATTGATATAAATGTGTGCCTGTTTTTTTTAACCAGTACTAATAAGAACCACTGCATGTAACCGATTACTTTTCCATTTGACACAGCGATAATAGACAATTGACCAAACAATCACAATGTCGCAAATCACTCGTAAAAGAGGCTGTGGTTGCAATGGTATCGTATCATATGACTCTTGTATTAAACCACAAGCGTTGTTACCACTTCACAATCAGGTTCGGGTTTAGAAGCCGTATACTAGGGCATAACATAAGAATTAATATCTATGTGACAGATATATGTAAGACTGTATTTGGCTTCATGTCACGCTTGATGATATGTTTTTGACGTTATAAATAATGACCGCGTGTCTTCTGGAAGTTTTCAGTTTCTTACTAAACATTCTGATAATATCGGGGATGTAGCTTTAAACGAATGTGAAGTAACTAAGCCGAACTGCCATTTATCACCGGCTTCATAGGTTCACTTCTGTCACTGGTTGTCATGTTCATGTGACATTTAGATCAAATCACATGATCAGGCTCATTTAAACTGACTACACCATTATTGAAAAGCAACTTTTAGCTTAAACATATCATAATGCGATGTTAAACTTATTACTTATATAACATTCATTACAACATAATGAATGAAGATTAGAACATGTTTAAACTTAGAAATCTTCTCCTTAGTTTTGTATACTTTAAACCTGTAAATAAAAACTTTTGTAGATGAACCACCGCCAAAGTATAGGCCGTTCCACCTCTGGTGGGCTTACGTAACCACTTTATTTAGCATGCTAAAAAAAAGAACGAGTAAAAGTAAGTTTTCTTGAGATTGAATGTAAGATAGGGACGATTTCTCTGGCTTCTTTTACCGTATGCGTTTAAAGGTTCCGTGCCTCGTCGAAAATCAAGACGAATTTGAAGGTGACCCACTCCCATATGAATATTATCGGTATTCCAGTTGAAATGACATATATCTCTTTAAAGAAGAACAATTGTGTTTGAAATTATCGCAAAAACGAAAGTGGGCATTACAAACACGTGACAGATGACACCATTCCGCACATGATATCAGAGCCCTTAACAGATTTCGATATTTCTCTCGACGCCTTTTTCTCTAATATACGGTATTGGTTTGCGCATGCGCTAGTTCGATTTTGATTTTGGTTAAGATATTTGCTTGACGTACTTTCTTGGGTTACATTATTTAATTAGGAAGTCTAAAAGTTTGACAGATATGGCGCTGCAACATCCAAGTTTCACCAAATTAAAAGCAGAACTCTTCAATTAGCATAGATTTAAACTGGTAAATGTCATAATCAATCATCAGTTTTGCATAAAATTTATATGCTTTAAAATGACACTGGGCCTTCTACTTAATAGTAAAGAATAATGACTAAGATTAAAGCATTACGTTTCGACAAAATAGTGTAGTTAGTGCTATTTATCGTGATTATGACATACTATATAGTCTGTCTTGTTTCGTCTCAGCCTGTAGTTCTCCAATGATTTTAACCTTTAGCTAGCTGAAACAATGTCGTCTGCTTAAACTGTCGTCTGCCTGGATTTGAAAATTCATCAGAATTGCTCAACATTTGGAGAAACAATTTGCCGCGTGTCAAACAGCTTGGATCCTGATTAGACACCGAGTTACTCGGTGTCTTATCTAGATCCAAGTTGTTTGCAAATTCAATCACGATCGCCCTTAGGCTTACAGTTAAAGACCAGTTGACCTCAAAGCTATGCCGCATTTTACTTTCCGCACTTGAGTCATGTACCAAAATACTGATTTATTCTTTTAAAGGAGGAATTTTTGATTTTATTACTATCTTATCGTGTGTGATAAATAAGTTATCTAGATAATCTTATTGCTTTCACTTAATTCGTCAATTAAAATGACAACAAATATTAAGCTAATCTGGTTACTCTAGTCGGCACGTTAAACATAAATGCTACTAACTAAACGAAAGTGTATAGTGAATTATACAAGAAACCTGTATAATTCCGTGTGTGTGTATATATTGCATGTTAAACGTTTAAATCTGTTTCTTTTTGTGAAGATTCGTTATCCAATTATGATGTCGTAGATGACATTTAACCTTTAGCCTGCTGAACAAATGTCGTCTGCTTAAACTGTCGTCTGCCTAGGTTTTAGAATTCACCAGAATCGCCCAATATTTGGAGAAACAATTGGCCGAGTGTCAAACAGCTTGAATCCTGATTAGACGCCGAGTTACTCGGCGTCTTATCAGGATCCAAGCTGTTTGCAAATGCTATCACGGTCGCCCTTAGCAGGCTAAAGGTTAATCACAGACTGATCATCTTGTTCACATACTTTTTATTTTTCAATTGCATAAACCAGCGCTGATATCAAAGCCGCCAGAAGTGTTTTTTGTTTGTTTTTGTTTTTATTAATTTATTTATTTATCAATTATTTTATTTACTTTTTTATTTTTATTTCATTTTCCATACATTACGATTACATTGATGCTATTATGACGTCATGTTAACCGATAGTCCCCACGTCTAACTTGATTGTCCGAAATACAAATTACATAAAAGTCAATGACTGATATATAAAGTGGAGAATTACATGAAGAAATCGATACAACCACATCAATGCAATTATTTACATGCTTTATATATAATCGATGGCTTTTATGTTTCTAACTTCTAAAGAAATACGCAAAAACTGTCACAGTTACCATTTTGACATCTTTAAACCTTCACGAACATATCACCAAACACCAAGTCGTAATGTGTTTGTGTAAGTGTTTGACGCTTAAAGATTTAAACGCAAATAACATTGTCAAAGTCGTTGGATTTTAAGGTAAATAACTATGACTTTAAAGCACACAAATTATTGAACGTCGAAATATAATGCAAAAATGAATTATGTAACATCGTTAGATTTTAACGCAAATAATATTGTCGATAATCGTTGGATTTTAACGCAAAAACATTGTCGAACGTCGTTAGAATTTAACGTGTATAGCATTGTTAAAAGATGTTATATGTTAACGCAAATAACAATGTCGAACGGTTAACCTTTACACCAAACAGTATTGTCGAACGTCGTAATATTTACACAAATGGAATTATGGAACTTCATCAGATTTTAAATAAAAATCATTTTCGATGGTCGTTATGCGGAAGCAAATAACAAAGTCGAATGTCGTAATAATTAATCACATATGATATTGCCATACTTCGTAATATTTATTAATGAAATTAACATTGTCGAATATCGTTAATTTACCGCAAATATCATTTTGGTACGTCGATAGATTTTAGCACAAATAACATAGTAAAACGGCGTTAGAGAATAATTTATTCAAATGTCATTTAATATCATAACGTAAATAACATAGTCAAACGGCGTTACAGAATAAGTTAGTCGAATGTCATAATATTTTAACGTAAATAACATAGTCAAATAGCGTTAGAGAATAATTTATTCAGATGTTATATAATATTATAACGCAAATAACAGTCAGACGGCGTTACAGAATAACTTAGTCGAATGTCGTAATATTTTAACGCAAATAACATAGTCAAACGTCGTATATTTCACGTAATCAACTTTGTCGCATTTCGTAACATTAACTTTATTTTGTTAACTTGCTTAAGTTATAACTGCTTAATATAATTAACATACCTGTAGAAAACTTCTCCGCGTATATGCCAGATGAGATAAGGCTCTCTAGGCCAATGTGAGAATTCATTACGAATCGAATACACATAACACATTCCAGTCTTTGCACAAGGTTGGAAAATGTCCCTGAATACGTCCCAAAAGCCCCTAAACATTCAAAAAGCATCTCAAGTCCCCCAAGCTTCAGAAATCCGCTCATCCAGCGCCGGTCGTCCGCCTTGAGTTTCGAACGCAACTTGGAAAAATTAAACACAGTAGGATTTCTCAACAGCTGTACCAGAGACTGCGATAGAGTCATGTCACTGACAATTCGGGCAAGTCGTTTTTCAGATTTGTTTTCAGGAATCTGTTTGTTACAGTCCTTATCCGTTTCGTCTTCTGTTGAGTCAAACGACTTCTCCATATCTTTTGGAAGCTGGATTCTTAATTTGTTTTTAGAAAATAAGTTGCGCCCTGAATACATGATAACTGAGAAGTTAGTGTTGCAGACTTAACACCAGGTAGTTTTCCTTGTTACAAAATCACTCAGCACTGATATTCCGTATATAGTTCTAAGACGTTTGTATTTAATCATCACTGCAGGTAAAGCCTATGATAGAGAATCACTTGAAAATACATCTTTTATCATATATAAGAAAAGGTAACGCAAAAGACTGGCTTACATTTCATCGCCGGCATTTGTCACCAATAAGAGTCTTATATGGAAGAAAATGCTCCTTTCATCCATAAAAGTCTAACATCGGCAAAACTGCGAGTTCATATAAGCTCATTGCTCTTCCGTTGTTTGCGGAGATAAATTTAGATTTTCATTACGTCTGATCACATTTTTACTCTGTATCCTCACAA
>JAULCC010284371.1:0-12186 GCA_032358795.1 Nuttallia obscurata | reverse complement strand
AAAATTTTATATAAAGTGAAAACGAATCTGATATTCTTTTTATCACATGACAATACAACAAGAGGTTAATAAGATTTCTTATTGATTTTGTGACGTCATCGGTTCTTATATGTAACGTGTTGTTGGTATAAGAAAATACGTGATGATTATATTACACCGGAAATAGGAAGTGTTATGTGATAAAATAACTTATTTTCTATAACCACCACTTTATTAAAGAACTAGTTATACTCATAAGTAGATACACAAAATCACGTTTGTCGTATGGGTATATTTATACAAGTAAACAGTTCGAGAACAAATATAACGTCAATATGTCAATGTCATAACATTATATCAATATTTCTAAAATTGTGTGGCATACACATACTTTTATCAGAGTCTCACGTTTGTACTTTACAAGTACGCCACCAATCAAAGTGAGTTATGAGAGACTGTCAATAGTACAGGTAACAATGAAAAAGGGCACATTTTCAACCTAATATAAAAACAAATAAAGTCGCGTTTGTAAGTTTATGTATGTTTATGATGCATTCTGGTTTAAATACAATTCCAGTATATGCCTTAAAATGGCGGGGCGAAAAATAAACAATTATAATTACAAGTATATGAGAAATTCTACACGAACAGGCTACACACTAATGATGCGCGTGTATAGAATATTAGAAGAAAGTATAACTCCGACATGGAACAGTACGTTCTGTGTTTAGAATATTATAACACGGACTTTCAATCATGTTGTTTATCAGAAAATTAGTATATATAAAATATATTAAGAACTTTTAAAAATCTTAATCAACAAAACGATGATTCTCCCTCGTGAGGGAAATACTGCTATGTACGAAACACAGTATTGGTTATAGTTTATGTCACACAAGACATCGGTAAGACTATTTTCGTTTATTCCTATTTTACCTTTTAACAAAACTATACATATACAAGCCTATCACATGGCAATACTCTCTATGATTTTTTACAAATGTCAGTTTGACCAAAAACATACATCATCAACACTACCACCACTCTCTCTCTCTCTCTCTCTCTCTCTCTCTCTCTCTCCTTCTCTCTCTCTCTCGTTTTCTTTCTCTTTAAATGAAAAATATTCACATCACCTTTTAAAGTTTTTAGAAACAAATTTTGTATGTAATACCTGTGGTGAATATGTTAATCTAAGAGTGAAACATTTGTTAAAACCAACCGTAAGTAGAATATAACATTTTGTCTTTGATAACTTTCACTTCAAAACTGGTCATGGTTTTAAAAAGAAATACATATAAACACAGTTTATTGTTTCTTCACCTGAACTGAAATTTGGAGAAAGGCAAAGTATGCCTTAATATTGAACTTAACGACGAAGTAGGATATTTGTTTTGTTAGCATTTTAATCAATTTATTTGGTTATACCAAATTCTCATATTTTGTAACAAAAATAAAACAATAACAAAATCACTTTGAAAACACTGGCGTTGATTAAAAACTTAAATGTAATCAGTTTGCAAAAGTAAGAATTACACCATAATTAACTATAAAATCCAAGTCGCTGAATTATGTATATATATTTCAGAACATTTCACTCTGCTTGGCTTATAGTCTATATAACAGAGGCCGATATAACATTAATGTGATGTGATGGACGGTTCCCAGGGCAGCTGTTAGTCCTTTTTGTCCATCAATAATCGTTACAGCGGCTTACAGAAAGTTTCCTGGTAGCACAAGGTATGTCATATTTACAGATTATATTTCCCCCGGTGACACATTGCAAAATAAACAAGACTTGTCACAGATGGACCAGATATGAGTTAAACTTCGTATCCAATAAAGATGTAATCTCTATATTAGAAAAATATTTAGAAAAAAAAATAATAATCTGGCCATCGTTGTAAGACAAATTTACAATTTGCATTCGTTGTCAGAGAAATGTGTAAAACTGGCCGTCGTTGTAGGACAACAATAAAACTTACCGTTATTGTAAGACAAGAATCAAAGTGTCGTTCGTTGTCGGGCAATTATCAAACTGGCCGTCATTGTCAGACAAGTATCAAACGAGCTGTCGTTGTCATACAATGTGAAGATGAACGTCGGTTTCAGACAAATATTAAATAAGCCGTCGAAGTCGTCCAATAAATACTTTAGCCGTCGTTTTCAGACAAGAAATCAAACTTACCGTAAGTGTCAGACAAGAATCAAATTGTCCGTCGTTGTCAGAAATGTATCAAACTGGCTGTTTTTGTCAGATAAGTATTAAACTGGCCGTCGTTGTCAGACAAATATAAATTTTGCCGTCGGTGTCAAAAAAAATATGTGAAACTGACTGTGGTTGTCAGACAGGTATTAAATTGGCCGTCGTTATCAGACAAGATTAAAAAAAACTTGCCGTCGATTTATGATAAGTATAAAACCTACCGTCATTGTCAGATGAGAATCAAACTGACAGTCGCTATCAGACAAGTATCAAACTGACTGTCGATGTCTGACTAGTATCAAACTGACCGTCGTTATCACACAAGTATCAAACTGACTGTAGTGTCAGACAAGAATCAAACTGGCTGTCGTTATCAGACAAATAATAAACTGACGTCATTTTAAGACAAGAATCAAACTGATCGTCATTGTCAGACAATTATCAAACTGACTGTCGTTATCAGACAAGTATCAAACTGACCGTCATTGCCAGACAGGAATCAAACTGCCTGTCGTTATCATACAAATAACTGACTGTCGATGTCAGACAAGTATCATACTGGCTGTCGTTATTAGACCAGCATCAAACTGACCGTCATAGTCAGACAGGAATCAAACTGCCTGTCGTTATCAGACAAATAACTTACTATCAGACAAGTATCAAACTGGCTGTCGTTGACAAACAAGAATTAAACTGGCTGTCGTTATCAGACAAATATTAAACTGATGTCATTATAAAACAAGAATCAACTTGACCGTCATTGTCAGACAAGTGTCAAACTGGCTGTCGTTATCAGACAAGTATCAAATTGACCGTCATTGTCAGACAGGAATCAAACTGCCTGTCGTTATCAGACAAATAACTGACTGTCGATGTCAGACAACTATCAAACTGGCTGTCGTTATGCGACAAGTATCAAACTCACCGTCATTGTCAGACAAGAATCAAACTGGCCGTCGTTCTCAGACAAGTTTTCTGACCGTCGTAGTCAGAAAATGTTAAGCTGACTGTCACTGTCAGAAAGGTATTTAATCGACCGTCGCTGTAAAACAAACACAAAACTTTTAGACAGATATCAACTTGATCGTAACAGTGTAAATTTTCATGCGTCACCAATTGCGTTCATATCGCATGAACGCACACAGGTCGTCATTAAAAGTTTATATTACATGTTTTGCAAGTTGTTTTCAATCTCTTTGTAACCGTAACCACACTCAAATTTCGAAGTTTTAGCTTTAAAAGGGAAACAACTCGGGTTGGCTTTGTAGCTTGGAATAGCCTGTTGTCGCCTTTGGTATGGTGTAATTCGCTGTTAGTATAAACAGCCGCGCAAAAAAACAGTTTCGATAAAATGAAGAAAACGAAGAGTTTTACGAGTATTTGTTTTACATATTCACTGTCTTTGTTGACTAATTGAAAACAAAATAGATTTATTTATCTGTGTTGATGAGATTTTATTTGTTCGTTTTGAGCAATAATCCATCTTTATTTACTTTATTCTAGACTCCGCCTACTCAAAGGTCACGAAAGGTCGTATGGTTCATGGAAAATGAACCGTATTTCTTTTGTACAGAGGCTATATTTACGTATAAAACTGGCCGCTGTTGCTAGACCAAATCAAAATGGACATCATGTTCAGACCAGTATTGAACTTGCCGTCAGTGTCAAGAATTAACTGTCCGTCGTTGTCAGACAAAATTTTAACTGGTCATGCTGTCCGCCGTTGTTAGACTAGTATCAAACTGACCGTCATTGTCAGACAAGTATATAACATGCCGCTATTGTTAGACAAGAGTCAATCTGGCAGTCGTTGTCAGACAAATATCATTCAGGTTGTTACTGACAGACACTGTGAAGCGGCCGCCGTTGTCAGACAAGTATTAAACTGACCCTTTTTATGAGGCAAGTATCAAATTGGTTGTCGTTGTCAGACAAGAATCAATCAGGCCGGCGTAGTCAGACTAGAATGAATCTGGACGGCGCTATCTGTCAAACTGGCAGTCGTCAGAAAAGTATAATTACTGGCCGTCATTGTCAAACACATATTTAACTGTCCGTCGACGTCGAACAAGTGTGAAAACCGCCGCCATTGTCAAACAAGTAGTAAAATAGCATTTTCAGACAAGTATAAACTGGCCGTCACTGTCAGACAAGTATAAACTGGCCGTCATCGTCAGACAAGAAGAAAAAAACGGGCCGACGATGTCAGACAAGACTCTATCTGTTTGTCAATGTCAAACAAGTATGAAACGGACCATCGTTATCTGATACGAAAAAATTTTGCTGTCATTGTCAGACATTAATGAATCTGACCGTCGTTCTCAATCAAGAAATTAAGTGAACGGCATGGTCATCGGCGTGAAAACCGGCAATCGACTTATTTAGAGCAAAGGTGATCTCAAGAAAATATACTTCCCGAAAAGAAATCAGTTTTAATATCGAACTTGATTTCAAATATGAATATTTATCCTCTTGCTATACTCATTTTTATAACTGTGACAGTTCATTCCCACATTCCTTATTACGAGCACTGCACGGAGGCCCTAGCGATATTGCCAAAAAAAAAAGCCAAACAAACAATAACAAAAACTAAACTGATAGATTCTGCAAAATTAATTGAAAATGATTGTCACATATTCATAAATAACACTTCTAGGTATCGTATGGCCTTGAACCAACACGCCATCTGTCACATTACGACCATTATTAAATATAAAGCATGTAAATAGTTTGTTTACAGCGAAATTCCGACAGCTGGTATTTAAGTAGGCTTTGAAAATGGAACAACAAGAGAGAAACAGAGATAAAGAGACAAAGAGAAAAATACATACACAAAGATGCAGATAGAGAGCGAAAGGTAGAGCTAAAACAGAGAGAGAGCGAGAGAGAGAGAGAGGATAAAGAGAATATCACCTACTGTCTAGGCAGATAGTAAATTAAACGTTAGTCATATTCAGAATTGACGAATCTATTTTCACTGTATAACACATCTTTTCTCGCCTTCCTCTGACTCAAGAAGTTTGCTGCCATTGTTCGTTCTAGTCTGGGCGACAAGTAAATCTGTTCGAATGCTCGGTCGCCTGGTGTTCGGCAGCAACGCGCCGCAGGCATCACTCATCCTGCGTCGCAGCGATACGCCCTTCCGGCCGGTTTTACTACTTCCGCTTCCGACGTAAGTCGGATTTACTTTTCGATGTAAGGATGGACTCATTTCTGATGGCAGTTTTGCTAGCTGAAACAGTCGTAAAAATATTTCGTCGATGTTAATGCCCTTTTTAGCCGATGACTCAAAAAAGAAACACTTTGAAAGTCCTTCTACGAGAGCACTCGCCTCTGCCGAGTCCACAGCGCGGTCTTTTTCTCTATCACATTTATTTCCTACAACAATCATGGGTGTTTGGAAAGCTTTTTTGCTAGACTTGGTCTCACTTTGACACTTACTCTCTATAATTTGTCGGTAAGTACGTGACACCTCTTCAAACGAATCACGATTGTCTATACTGTACACAAGGATGAAAAGGTCGCCTGAAATAAAAACAAAGGGGCATCGAAAATATCAAAATAAAAGTAATGGAAAACCACTTAAAAATGAACAAAAGCTCATAGTATCAGACAATTATTGTGGCGTACAGACAATTTATAATTTGAATGAATTGCTGCGGTGTAAATACAATTTGGATGTATTGATGCGATGTACATACAAATTCAAGTCTCAAGTTTTATTCAGGAAATCCTATACATGATAATCGCCTTAAACAAAGGCGGCATTGTAATTACAGAGAGGATAATGTACTAACATCAGAATATAGTGTAGTTATTATAATACATAAATGTCAGTATTGTGAAACTTTGATACTTTATCATAGTAATTGTTACCATTTCATAATGGCACAATAAGTAATGAATACTAAAAATAACACACACACACACAAAAATAACAAAATCACAGTACACGTAATCTCATGCAGTAGTAGTTAATATTCTGTTTCTTTCTTCATTTGCTAAAAAATGAAATGTGCAAGTTTTCTTATTAAACTAGACTGCTGAGTTTTTATAAGAGACAAAAAATTATGTGTAGTCGGCCAATTTTGGTAATATTTAGGTAGACATTTTTGCCTTAACATTAGGTATTTAGGACGTATATGATTGAAATTCTGTTAAAGCGACGTTAAATTCCAAACAAACAAATGAACAATCTATTACGGAATTATACAAATGCACTTAAACAATTTTGTACTTATATATAAGTGCCTATCAATGCCATATTAAACGCCCAGACTAAGTTCTTCAAGAATATTTTACCATCTCTCTGGAGACTCTCGGGTAGTTACGACAGACTAGAAACCTGAAGTTTGCATATCACATATATCTAAATATGTGTCCAAGGTAAGGTTGTCAAACATTGATTATGGTATCGTGTACCAATCATATTGTGAAGGCGAACGTAAATCGATGTGGAGACAGATCGTTAAAGATTTTCTTACAAGAAGATGAGACCATTTGTAATGTTTCAGTAATGAGTATCATGTATCCACCTGTATTATCACGACGACAACTGATTTATAAGAGCTTAATTATCATGGCAAGAATTTAGTTGTCTAATTTAGTCGAAAACGGTTACAATTTTCAAATCTCAAGAAATGTCAATCAATCGTGTAAACTCACTATTCAAACAAAATCCTAAAATAGTTATATTGCCATGAAAGGATTTTGTCAATTTATTTTTGTTGATTTACAGTCTATCCTTTAACGTAATGTTGTCATATAGTACTCGTTATTATAGGCCGTTATATCGTGTTTACTGAAACCCGGTCTACGCTCTAAGAGAAGAAAAAAATGTTTAGAAATACATATATTAAATAGAAATAGTTTGTTTTATCGACAAACAATTAAATGGGTTCTTACAAAGAAAGTTAAACTGCAAAGAATTCTCAATTAGTTATATAAGTTGAAAGTGAAACGTATCGTTTATCTAATGTCTGTGTCTCAGATAATTGAAAAGTGTTGAGATAAATTTTATTAGTAAAGTTTTACTGTTAAACGTTTGCAAATAGACAATCCAATTTAGTACTTTGTTTTGGCCTCACTGACATGTTGATTGGTTTCCTCTTTGCCAACATTTTACATCCACTATCCCAATTCCAGTGTAAATACAGACTATATAATTTGGTGCACTATACTATACACATTTGGATTTCTTGGCAAAGAAGAAACCAATAATAATGACAATGGTTTCAAAACAATGTACCAATATTTGTCTTACCATGTATGAACATCAAAAGAAAAATACTTAACTAGTAAAAAGATTCTCGATGACTTTCAGTGTTTGAGATTTTTTTCCACAGATAATAGTAGTAAGAAAAAGTTAGAAGATACATTTACAAAAGTATTTTTACCAGACTTACCTAAGCTGTATCTTGTTTTGTTTTTTCCAATTTTTGGGTTTCAAACATGCCAGGACTTATTTATGTAAACAAATTTCGAATAGGCATTATAAAGTTAGGAATATATATCTTTCATAATTATGTATTTAAACAATTAGGCACACAAAGCCCAGACATTATCTAATCATAACATCATAAAGTTTGCTCGAGAAATAGTATCTATATACTTTTTGACAGGTACACATGTAAGAAAGCGTGTGAGAGTGACGTCATAAACTTTAAAAAAAAAAATGGTCGTCCGCATTAAACTTTATATATTCACATCTAATATTATTTGAAGTGCTATTTCTTAAATTCTTTTAGTCTTGTAGATGGTTTCAAGATATCTTGCATATAAGATCTACAGGTTTTTAGATTTGACTTTTCCTTTAAAGGTATTCGTTTTCTTCGCCTGTAAATATTGCACGACTCGAGGATGATATAAGCGCCTTTTGTGAGAAATAACGCAAAACTTACATGGATTTTGTTCCATTTGAGGAGAGATTGAATTCAACAAATATCATGATATATACTGTTTTAAATGCACAAATAGAAAGCGATACGTACAAAATATTAATAAACAGATGTGAACTACATCAGTCAGTGCCGCTATAAAACATTGAGAATGTTTATGAGATTTCGTTATAAATAATTGCATACAAGTACGTAAATAACTGCATTGTGACAGTTATACAGGAACTGTCTGTTATGTAAGAACTGACTGTTATATAGACACCGACTGTTATATAAACACTGACTGTTATATAGACACCGACTGTTATATAGACACCGACTGTTTTATAGACACCGACTGTTATAAAGACACTGACTGTTATATAGACACCGACTGTTTTATAGACACCGACTGTTAAATAGACACTGGCTGTTATATAGACACCGACTGTTAAATAGACACTGACTGTTATATAGACACCGAATGTTATATAGACACTGACTGTTATATAGACACCGACTGTTATATAGACACCGACTGTTATAAAGACACCGACTGTTATATAGACACTGACTGTTATATAGACACCGAATGTTTTATAGACGCCGACTGTTATACAGACACTGATTTTATATAGACATTGACTGTTATAGAGACACCGACTGTTATATAGACACTGACTATTATATAGACACCAACTGTTATATAGACACTGGTTGTAATATAAACACTGGCTGTTATAGAGACACTGACTGTTATCTTGACACTTACTGTTATATAGACACCGACTGTTATCTTGACACTGACTGCTATATAGACACTGACCGTTGTATAGAAATGACTATTTTATAGAACTGACTGTAATAGAGACACTGACTGTTATCTTGACACTGACTGTTATATAGACACTGAACGTTGTATAGAAATGACTATTATATAGAACTGACTGTAAAAGAGACACCGACTGTTATCTTGACACTGACTGTTATATAGACACTGACCGTTGTATAGAAATGACTATTATATAGAACTGACTGTAATATAGACACTGACTGTTATCTTGACACTGACTGCTATATAGACACTGACCGTTGTATAGAAATGAATATTAAATAGAACTGACTGTAATAGAGACACTGACTGTTATCTTGACACTGACTGCTATATAGACACTGACCGTTGTATAGAAATGACTATTATATAGAACTGACTGTTATTATGACACTTTCTGTTATCTTGAAAAGACTGTTATAGAGACACTGACCGTTAAACAGAAAGGATTGTTATATAGAACTGACTGGTATCTTGACACTGACTGTTAAATAGAAATGATTGTTATATAGAAATGAATCTTATATAGAAATGACTGTCATATACAACAGATTGATATGGAGACAATGACTGCTATAAAGAAATGATTGTTATAGAGATTCTGACTGTTATCTTGAAATGACTGTTTTAAAGACACTGACCGTTATATAGAAAGGATTGTTATATAGAACTGACTGGTATAGAAACACTGACTGTTAAATAGAAATGATTGTTATATAGAAATGATTGTTATATAGAAATGGTGGTTATATAGAAATGACTGTCATATAGAAAAGATTGATATGGAGACACTGACTGCTATAAATAAATGATTGTTATAGAGACACTGACTGTTATATAGAAATGATTGTTATATAGAACTGATTGTTATAGAGACATTGGTTGTAATATAGAAATGACTGTTATAAAGACATTAACCGTTATATAGAAATGACTGTTATAGAAACACTGACTGTTATATTGACACTGACTGTTATAAAGACATTGACTGTTATAGAGACACTAACTGTTATATAGACATTGACCGTTATAGAGAAACTAACTGTTATATAGACATTGACCGTTATAGAGACACTGACTGTTATATAGACATTGACTGTTATAGAGACACTGACTGTTATATAGACATTGACTGTAATAGAGACACTGAATGTTATATAGAAATGACTTTTATATAGACATTGACTGTTATAGAGACACTGACTGTTGTATAGACATTGACCGTTATAGAGACACTGACTGTTATATAGAAATGACTGTTATATAGACATTGACCGTTATATAGAAATGACTGTTATAGAGACACTGGCTGTTATATAGACACTGATAGTTTAATAGACATTGACTGTTAAAGAGACACACTTACTGTTATATAGACATTGACCGTTATAGAGACACTGACTGTTATATAGACCGTGACTGTTATAGAGACACTGACTCTTATATAGACATTGACTGTTATAGAGACACTGACAAGTATATTGAAATGACTTTTATATAGACATTGACTGTTAAAGAGACACTGACTGTTATGTAGACATTTACCGTTATAGAGACACTGGCTGTTATATAGAAATGACTGTTATATAGACATTGACCGTTATATAAAAATGACTTCTATCGAAATGACTGTTATAGAGACACTGACTGTTATATAGACACTGACTGTTATTTAGACGTTGACTGTTATAGAGACACTGACCGCTATATAGAAATGACTGTTTTAGAGAGCTGATTGTTATATAGAAATGATTGTTATACAGACACTGACTGTTATATTGGAATGACTGTTATACAGACACTGACTGTTATATAGACACTGACTGTTATAAAGACATTTACTGTTATAGAGACACTAACTGTTATATAGACATTGACCGTTTTGAGACACTAACTGTTATATAGACATTGACCGTTATAGAGACACTGAATGTTATATAGACACCGAATGTTATATAGACACCGACTGTTTTATAGACACCGACTGTTATAGAGACACTGACCATTATATAGACATTGACTGTTAAAGAGACACTGAATGTTATATAGAAATGTTTTTTATATAGACATTGACTGTTATAGAGACACTGACTGTTGTATAGACATTGACCGTTATAGAGACAATGACTGTTATATAAAAATGACTGTTATATAGACACTGACCGTTATAACGAAATGACTGTTTTATAGAAATTACTGTGATAGAAACACTGACTGTTATATAGACACTGTCTGCTATATAGATACTGAAAGCTTTATAGGCATTGAAAATTATATAGACAGTGAATGCCTTATTGTCACTGACTAATATAACCACTGATTGTTTTATAGACATTGAATGTTATATAGGCACTGACGGTTATATAAATTATGACTGTTTTTTATGCTCAGAAATTAATAAATAATTTGTCTGTTATATAGGCATTGCCTGTTTTATAGACACTGGCTGTTATATAGGCACTGTCTCTTATATAGGGTCTGTCTGTTATATAGACACTGGCTGTTATATAGGCACTGTCTCTTATATAGGGTCTGTCTGTTATATAGACACTGGCTGTAATATAGGCCCTGTCACTTATATAGGGTCTGTCTGTTATATAGACACTGACTGGTATATAGGCACTGTTGTATATAGACTCTGACCGGTTTAAAATCACTTTTTGTTATATGGGCACTGACGGTTGAATAGACACTCACAATTCTATAGGCAATGTCTGTTTAATAGGCACTGTCTTTTTTTATAGACATTACTTGTTATATAGACACTGACTGTTATATAGACAGTGACTGTTATATAGACACTGGCTGTTATATAGACACCGACTGTTATATAGACACTTATTGTTATATAGACACTGACTGTTATATAGACAATGACTGTTATATAGACACTGGCTGTTATATAGACACTGACTCTTATATAGACACTGGCTGCTATATAGACACTGACTGTTATATAGACACTGGCTGTTATATAGACAATGGTTGTTTTATAGACACTGACTGTTATATAAACACTGGCTTTTGTATAGACACTGACTCTTATATAGACACTGACTCTTATATAGACACTGACTGTTATATAGACAATGTCTGTTTTATAGGCAATGACCGTTATTTAGACACTGACTGTTATATAAACACTGACTGTTATATAAACACTGGCTTTTGTATAGACACTGACTCTTACATAGACACTGGCTTTTACATAGACACTGTCTGTTATATAGACAATGTCTGTTTTATAGGCAATGGCCGTTATATAGACACTGACTGTTATATAGGCACTGATTCAT
>JAULCC010284259.1:4383-20113 GCA_032358795.1 Nuttallia obscurata | reverse complement strand
CCCCGGGGTCTTCCTCCACCTGTAATGAGCTGGACGTCACGATATGACTGAAATACTGTTAAAGCGACATTAAATTCAAAACAAACAATCATCCCCTCAGCTAGGATTCAAACCCACAATGCTGTAACCCTTATTACAGTGTTGAAGGGCCTTATAGTGATTCTAACCACTGAATACACACACCCCACCCCCTCCCTTTTTGGATACCCTGACCTTATAAATTCTCCAAATGAACACTTGTAAAAGCTAGTATCGAGTAACATTGTGCATCCTCCGCAAAACTATGAAAGACTAGGTTTGGTGCAATTTCTTAATTATCTGACCTAGTTCCAAAGCCAAAACTACTGCTGGGATAATTAAAAACACAAACTAAGACAATTTACCTTTACGATACGTCATCTATCCTGATTGTGCCAGCTGCCCGTAAAAATTATAATCCTTTAACACCATACGTTTTAACCACAAATCAATTATAATTCTCTCTCAAGGTTCTTCTCAGTCATTCCTGCTTTGAAATACATGACTGCCAGCATCTTGTCAACAAGGAATCAGAAAACATTTAAACACAGAAAAACACTTTCTCAGAATAAACTTTTCTTGGCATAAGCAATCCGATCATTTCAAAACAGTTTCAGAAAACTTCCCATCTGCACAGTTCATAAATCTTGTATAATCTAAACAACCCAGTTTCCATCAATGAGGGAAATAAATAGGGTCAACACTCTAGCAATCTTTTTAAATTCTGTCATTATTGCTGTAACTAAAGATTCTAGACTTATTTTAAATGAAACTCTTCTTTTTCAAAAGAAGCCACTTTCTATACAGATCACAAGAAAATACTCCTTTCAATACAATTTAGTATGATATTCAACTTATGCAGCATATTGGTTAACACATAAGTCCATGAAACAGGCAATTACAGACTCTGCAAGTTTCCACATAGTATACCAAACTACACTTCAGCATGAAATAAGCCATTAATCACTAAAATCCATCATAAAGAATCCCTCCACTGCTGCCTAACTTTTCCAATTTCCTTATGCACAACCAGTCGGAATACAGTTTACCCAATAACACAGGGATAAGATCTGTCTTAGTTTCTAGTTTCTAGCTTGATGCTTATCAAAGCCTATCTATACTTCTTCTCTTTGATAGAGATAACCTGAGGCAGCCATCCCTGTGGATAATCACTCCAAAACTTGTCTGTTAAGCACAGGCAAATTAGCCTGCAGCTATATTATCATGTAAACTTCCTGCTCCTCTACTGTACACCCCTACAGAACCAGAACAGTCACAGACACACCAACCCTTCCTGTCAAAATGCATTAACAGAGCATCTTTAATTCCAGGTATGATGCATTTTCTATCTTAATTTTTAAAATTCACTTCTTTTCTTTTTATAAAAACTTGAAGACTGCAATCATCTCTTTATAGTTGTGTTTTTAATATATCCCTGGTATTCATCATGGAAACTTATGTGTAAATAATGCAGTGTTATGGATTATAACTACATCTATCATCTGGTGCGGTAGCTTACTTATATGTGGTAACAAGACAATACAATTTGAGCTTGTCTACTGCAGCTGTTCTGTGTCAGACAAGCAGACTTTGCCTCCCATGTACAAGAGATGTGACAGGATAGAAAACAATTAATACAAGAGTGCAAAAACACATTAAACGCCCATCTGAAAACCAAATTAAAGTCCCTGTGACATAGAAATTATTTATAAGATTCAACAAATACAGGATCATAACTCTCAAAAAACTTGACCAACAAAATTAGGCTGCGTCACATCCCTGAAGTCATAAGTAAAATATTATGAAAGATTGAAGAAGAAATAATTAACAAATTGCAAAGTTATAGCCAAAGTTAAGTTTTCTGTGACAAAATCTATGTACAAAAAGGGGCATAACTCCATCAAATATGACCTTGACCTACAAAATTTGGCTACATCACATCCCTCAAGTCATAAGTAAACTATTTTGAAAGATTGAAGAAGAAATGTCAGTAAATGGCAAAGAAATAGCCAGTTAAGTATTTTGGGATAAAATTTAAGTACAAAAAGGGGCATAACTTTTTCAAAATAAATTTGACATTCATTGGATAAGCTTTTCTTCAAAAAGACCCTGTGAAAAAGTTTCTTGTGACAAAATCTAAGTGCAAAAAGGGCCATAACTCTCCAGAAACTTGATGATAATTAATGAGCATTGAATTTGCACAGGATCTTATGGCAACAAATATGTGCATAAAGTTTGACATTCATTGGTTCAGCCAATCTTCAAAAAGACCCCGTGACAAAGCTTTTTTGTGACAAAATCTATGTTAAAAAGGGCCATAACTCTCCAGAGACGTGATGAATATTAATGAGCATTGAACTTGGACAGGATCTTATGGCAAAAAATATGTGTGTAAAGCTGACTTTCATTTGATTAGCCGTTCTTGGTATATATTCTACCTTCACAGATTAGGTTGGAAGCCTTTTGCTTACAGAAACATTCTTTTATATTGTTTCCTGCACAGAACAACAACAGTGTCTAATGAAGACCCTTGAACATGCAACTTCCCTCATGAGCAACGTCGAGATAAACCATATCGACTACATCACTTTGAAGGTTTTATTACTGTAGTGTTCATTATGCTTATATGGACTATTTGTTTCAAGTAACATTTCTTTTGTCCACAGGCATATCTTTATTTACATAGGTTTATTCAATTCAAGAAGCACATTGATCACATTGACAATTTAAATATTTTTTTTTGCTTCTTAAATTGAATAAGCCTATTTAAATTGTCAATGTGATCATTTGCTTTAATATGGATTAATTTTGAATAGTAACAATTGAAACATTTGTTTCAAGAAGCATTTTAATGATTATATGTGGAATAATTCTGTTTTAAAAACTATTCCACTGGTAATGTGGAACATATGTTACAAGAAACATTCATTGATCATTTGTTGATGAAGAATTTTGATGGTATATGCAACAATTGTTTTCAAAAGCATTTTAATGCTAATTTAGAACATAAGGTTTAATTAAGAAGCATTTAAATGGTAATGCACAAAATCAAAAATATTTTAAATTTGTTTTAAGAAGTATTTTATAACTAAAATGGAAAACAATGTTTTAAGAAGCATGTAAATGGTAATAATTGCAACATTTGTTTTATGAACCATTTTAATTGTATACTCTGCAATATTAATGTTTCAAGAAGCATCTTGATGCTAGTATGGAACGGCCCTGTATCAAAAAGCCTTTAAATGGTAATAAGCTACATATATACATTTTTAATGTGATCTTTTTTTTTTAACTAAGAAGCTTTTTAACTTAAACTACTATACTTTTTACAGAAATAATGCTTTTTATACAAGGATTTTCAACAAACAAACTTTCAAGCTTTAAGTGTACCTACACTCCAAAAAAAAGGGTAATCTAATTATTAATTGACTGTTACCTAAAATTATTTTTCAATGAATACTTAAAAAGCTAATTCAGCCATAAAATAAAGACAAACTATGAAAAGAATGTTGGCATAAGAATTCTCTGATCTGTAAAATCAGTAATTACTTAAAATATCAAAGCATTACTTAGAGGTAAACTTGGATTATAATTTCACCTTCACCCCTACATACAACTTTTCAAGTCAAAGGTGTAAACTCCACAATCCTGATATCAAACCCCTACTGTTCTAATATGGGAAATAATTACGACCGCTTTTTCCTTAATATGTTGGAATTTGGAATTCTCATCTTTGCCATTTTGTCTCCATTAACAGAGGTATGCTTTGATGGAATTCAAATGATTATTTCTTAAACAGTTTATTATACTAAGGATATACTTAATCCTAAATTGATAAACTCATTCAGCTACTGCTGGACTTGTGGTTTATTTTGAAGGCTGTTTGTGGTTTCCCCGTGAGGGAGGATCAAACAAAAGACAACGTAATATTACTCCCATGGCTTTCGCAATGGTAGTTGATAGAACTTTCTTACAGAAATGATTATGTAAGAATTTTGTGACTGTTTATAAGATTACAACAAGTCTCTTTACAAGCCACTCTGTAAATAAGATTTTGATCCAACATTGCTGTTCATGGATCAAGAAAATTGAGGCTGCCAATTATCTGTCAGTGTAGTATGAGGACAGCGTATAATCATCATATTTTGTTCTTTCTGCCATGCAGCAATTAAGAAACTTTGTAAGTTAATTTCATTTATGTCACTTTCTGCCATCTAGGGCTAATGGATGTCCCAGAGAGAGGGAAGTGGATACAGAGAACTTTTCTGTAGAACTCTTTGGTTCTTTTACGTGCCAAGTGTATAGGACTGATACACATAGGGGCTGAACCCTGGCAAACACTGAAAATCAAGTCATAATGCTAACCCTAAATCATGATGGCCAAGGACATGAAGCCATTACTACCAATTTTAAATTCATTGGTTTGGCCCAGTGGAGGTTTGAACCTTCAGCCTCCTTCACTGAAAGTGGACACTGTACTAGCTTGATCTAAGAGGGCAAGAGAAGATTTATTTCATTTACATCACAAAAAATCATGTGGGTTGACATTGCACCTTAATTTTCATGTCTATAAGAAACTATAGTATTGTTTACTTTAATTGTTGCTAAGCTCAATGTTCTACATTTCAACTGCAACATTTACTGTCTTTAGGTAAATAAACTATTGCTGTAAAATGTCATTTCATAAGGGATTAACCCTTAGCCTGCTAAGCGCAACTGTGATAGAATTTGTAAACAGTTTGGATCCAGATCAATTGATGAGTAACTCAGTGTCTTATCCAGATCCAAGCTGTTTGACACTTGGTCAATTATCTCTCCAAAAGTTGGATAAATTCAAAAATCTACACCGACGACAGTTTAGGCAGACAACAATTTTTTTCAGCAGGCTATACGCGTTCAATAACACTGAAACCATGTGAGGTCAGAAGGAGGTCACTGAGGCAAGAGACATATGAATGAGTAATAGTATAAGTAGTGCTATATGCCATATCAAGGTCCAATAACATATGAATGAGAAATAGTATCAATAGTTCTATATTCCATATCTAGGTCCAATAACATATGAATGAGAAATAGTATCAATAGTTCTATATTCCATATCTAGGTCCAATAACATATGAATGAGAAGTAGTATCAATAATTCTATATTCCATATCTAGGTCCAATAACATATGAATGAGAAGTAGTATCAATAGTTCTATATTCCATATCTAGGTCAAATGAAATATGAATGACAAATAGTATCAGTAATTCTATATGCCATATCTAGATCCAATGACATAATGAATGAGTAATTGTATCAATAGTGCTATTAGCCATACCTAGGTCCAATGATGATGTAAAATTGTTCAGGCATTTTGTAATTTCACTGTTCCATCACAGTGATGTTCCAATTTCTTTATTAGGCAAATTTTTAATGTATAATGTCCAACTTTGCAAGTTTTTCAAATAACTTCTACAAATAACAGTGTAATGATTTATTTACAAAACAAATGTAAGTATCAGTAACAAATCACCTTTTATAATTTCATCAGCCTGGTATTATAAATATTTGGACGGTATAAATTTGTACAAAACCCATTTCCTTTAAATACATAAAGACTAAAGCAACATTATTTCCAAATAAATCAACCACTGATGGTATGGACTGACATTTTATTAAATAAACTGGAAAATGGATTTAATAAGAGAAGATGGCAAAATCAACAAAAATATCATTATTTTTAAAGATAACAAATCATATGTACCTGTCTCACAAGCAACATATCCCTGCTAAAGACAAATGAACAAATCCACACACACATGAATAGAATAGTTCAACGCAAAACTCTGGAAAAGTGGTAGGCTAAAAACCTCATAGACAAAAACATCTGAACCATTTTTTTTTCTCTCCCCCTGGCACTTATACAATCAGAGGCATCACCTTGCCAAGTAGCAGGAGATCCCATACAATCTCATTCCACTGTCTTAACACATTCTACAGGTTCAACAATACTCGCACATCCATCAGTGATGAAGCTTAGCTCTCAATTGTGGTTCCATTAACCGTAATTATCAAACACAAAACGCCCACTCCAACATAGTCTTGAAGTATTCCTCAAAGTCTACAGGATGTAAAAAACAAACAACAAGACTTACCTTTCAAGTTTGAGAATATTCCTCAACTTTCATTCACATTTAAAAATAATTCACGAGAAAAAGGTAATAATAATCTCCTATACAGAACACTTTTAAATAACCTATTGTCAAAGCTTCCTTGAAAGGTCATTGAACATCACAAATGTACAATATGGCCATGTCAAAAAAAGCTAATTTCATCAATTAACTTTTGAGAATTTACAAATCACTCAAAATTCCTGAAAATCCTGCAACTAAGTAATTCACAAGAGCATCTACAACCTCAATAGATCAATGCCTGTGATTGGGCTGTGTTAAGACTGTTTTGCATCTGAAAAGTACTACATACATAAATAGATCTTTTGATTACACTAGACAACAGACAAGGTTTTAATCCTCGTTTTCTGGCAATGGTTACTCTGACAGATTTGAAACTGAAGTCATGATAACAATGTTCTTTTGTTTAAATTGTCTTGATATAATAACCTACTTATTTATTACAACATACTACTAATTGGCCAGCAGTATAGATCCAGACTACAGCCACTGACTCTGGGCCAGTGAGTTGCTTGCTCTGAAAAAACTTATGTTTATAAATGTGCATATAATGCCTGTATGTGTGTGTACGTGTAGTTTATGTGAATAATAGCAATACTAATAAATATTCAGGAAGTCATAGAAATAAATTATATCCCTGAAGTTCAGCAACTGCTGTTACAAGAAACTTAATTAGATAAAGATTGGATCACAAGCAATAATATATGTATCAGAGTCCAGAAAAACAAGTTTAACTTTAAAAAGATACTTTAGCAAAATTACACATCTCATGTTCATATATTCAGGTATTCAACATAAAATAAATTGGATATAATAATGAATGTTACACAGACCATGGCAAAATGATACCAATGATAAATATACCAATGATGAATGACACAGGTTATTATTATACCAATTTATAAAACTGACACCTACTTTGTATGTCCTAATTTATAAATGGAAAAAACAAAATACATGTGATTGACCTTTCTCAATTGTTTTTGTAAGTTACTCTACTTACAGAAGTGCTTTGACTGCTCTATACACAATTGTTTAAGTAGATTTATCTTTCTTGAACAAGCCACTTACACAAAAACATCTTACATGACTTGAAATCATATAGAGATCAATGTAAACAGTTAGGATCTAGATCAGAATTTCAGACAGCTTAAAATCTGTGTTCCCCTGAATAAATGTATGATATTTCAAATGTTTGATATAATGTCTATTCAAAACAGACAAACGTTCTTGTAACATGTAAATCTAAATCTGCAGATGACTATTGCGGCAAAGTAACAAACTGCAAACATCATAATTCTTAATGTTTGCAGATTGATGTATGATGTTAAGAATAGTACTCAGATAATGAATTGATACTGATAGAACAGCAGATTGTAATATATAGAGCAGATAATACTTTGATCAGTTATAAATAATTGGTTGACAGTTCTAAATGTTGGTGATTATGACAGTTCTAAATGTTGGTGATTATCTAGCAAGTTATTTATGAAAACAAGTTTGAACAAAATCCAGACAGTGGTTCAGGAGAAGAAATCATTCAAAGAAAAATTTGACAGACTGACGGACGGAAGATGGACAAAGGATGGCCACAAAAGCTCACCTTTAAGGTGACCTAAAAAAAGTCATCCCTACCATTTACACAGTTCTCATAAATGAGATCCAAATACAGCACTCAGTTGTTTTCTACCAGTAAATTTTGCAGCTTGTATGAACTTCAGAATACATTTTTTGGCAGATTTTTGGGTAGGCAGGTAGCTAGCAGGAAGCAGTGTTGCCTCAGCACAGAGGGGGTTTAAATCTTATCAACTTTAAAAGCCGAAAAACTGCCAACTTGTTGGAACGAAATAGACTTGCAACTATTTCAATAACACATCCACCCAGATCTGTGTGTATCCATATAAAAAGATTAAACAAACAAAACTAAAATAGAATTGAGCCAATTTAGGATGCCTAATTGGGACACTTTGTTATCTTTCTGAAGCATGGTATGAATTTTTACACTCGTTTTCATTTTTATACATTCTATGACAGAATGTTTACTTCTAATAACTCGTTCAGTTCAGACTGAGACGAGGGGTGGGGGGGTTGCAGTAGAGGAACTTTAGACAGTGGAGAATCAGAAATGATTTTTAAATGTTGTACACTTATACAAGATTGAATCATTCTATTATGACCTTTTCATACACCATTAATTCTAAAATCATAAATAACTAAACCTATGTGTGCCTCTAACACTGTTAAAATAACTGAAAATGTGACTGCTACTTAAACTAAATGAACTAAGAAAAATAATTATATTCAGTTTTGAAGTAATGATTTCAAAGGAATTTGATTGACTATCTTGTAAAAAGTTAATGCTATTCAAGGTTTTAATAATGAAAGTTTTTATAATATTGGATAATTGTCAATTCCTTCATTGAGTGTAAAACTGCTATACCCATCTCAGCTATAGATAGGCTCTTAATTTGTCCATGATATCTATACCCATCTTAGCAGGGGGGCCTTTGTGGCCGAGTGGTTATAGTCATTGACTTCCAATCTCTCAGCCCCTCACCGCTGTGGGTTCGAATCCAGGTCTCGGCACTTCAGATTTTTCATGTGAGGATGCCTTCCAGCTGGCTTGCGGTAGGTCGAAGGTTCTACCCGGGTGCACTTTGTGCCTGAAATAGTGTACTGAGGTCCCCAGGGGTCTACCTCTACGTGTAATTAGCTTGACGTCACGATATGACTGAGATACTGTTAAAGCGACATTAAATTCCAAATAAACAAACAAATAAACAAATACCCATCTAAGCCTTATCTGGTGTGTTAACAGATTGAATATCAGCATTTCTGGATATTTGTGACCTGGACTACACATCACACACCAAGTTCTGAACTCCAAACTTATTTTCAAATTCTAGAAATCTCTTTTTGAAGTAACACGTCATGAGTGAACTGTCTGGAACTGCTATTTATGTAAGTTCAATTATCTCCCTTGAAATATTTTGATCATCCTCCTTCACAAACATCTTCAGGTCGTTTATTGCAAATATATAAAGTTTCATCAATATCTATCCCGCCATTAAGGAGGAAATGCACTTACAGACCTGTTGTCAAATATTAAACTAAGTAAGTTCAATTATCTCCCTTTAAATATTTAACACCAGGATTATCTGCCTTCAGACTCATCCTCAGGTCAAGAACTGCAACTGTGTAAACTTTCAACATTGATCCAGCCATTTAGAAGGAGTTGCACTTACTAGACCTCTTACCATATATTGCAATATTAAACCAGTTAAGTTCATTTATCTCCCTTTAAACATTTAGGTACCTGATCATCCTGATTCATGCACCTCCTCAGGTTGTGTACTGCAACTGCATTAAGTTTAATCAGTTTTGATCAATTCTTAAAGGACGAGTTGTGATTACAAGAAGACATATGTACACACAGACGGGCAAACACGATGAATTCTATATACCCCTCCCCCTCTCAAAAAAAACTTTATTTCTGGGGGGTATAAAAAGTGCATGGAGTTCTGTACATTAAAACTTTCATGTTTTTTAAGACAATATAAGTGTTTTACAAATTACACATCTCCCAGTTTATGGGTGATTCATATATAACCAGTGAAGTGATGCATATAGCTGTATTACATTTTTCTCAAGTATATTGTACACGAGGCAATACTCGCCCATTTATACATTAAGGCAACCATAATATGCAGACAAGAGTGGTTTGTACCAGAATGCAGTGTTCTCCTTGCCATAAATCTGGGGAAACCTAAGTGATTATGTTTAGTATGGGTTCAAACCTGGAGCTACATGTACTATGCCCTATACAACTAATTATACCATCAGTATGACTCCCTCTTGAGCTTGTAATGTCAATATTAGCTTGACTAGTAGGAGATCTAACATTCATTTGGAATGTCTTGGCATTTCCTTATCGTGGTGTCTGATAGAAATGGTTCAAATAAGCATGTCAGCATTTACCACCTTGAACATTTTGTAATCCAGTAGTGAATTGACTCCTCTTTATGGTGTCAGAACATTGTACAGATACAAAAATACCTTTGGTACATTTTGACGCATGGAAATATACATCCTATCCAACATGAATTTCTGTCAACTTTATGGCAGGTCTCTGAGACAAACAAACACTTTGGTTTCATCAATGATCACTGTGTATACAGCATTCACCTGAGAAGATGACATCACTAACTGAGCAGTTCACCTCTGAAGTTTTTATAATATCACCTCTGCTGATACTTTCTTTCATACATGACAAAATAGTTCACATGTTGTAACACTTCATACCTCAGTCCCTGTATATTTGTACTAGGTTAAGAGTTTTTGCATAGTTAAAGCATGTCTAAGATTAACCCACTGAAATCCTCATTCCCCTATAATGAAACTTCAAAGAGAAGAGATAAATTGCATGACAACAAATCTCTGCCTTCACAGTTAACCTCTAAAAAGTATAACTCTTGATATTTCCTGCAAGTACAACATGAAAGAGCTCACTCAAAAGTGGTTTTTATAGAAGTTGTTACTTTACTGTCAGATAATAGAAATAAGTGTACGTCTACAACAGACATGTCATCAGCTATGTTCATACCTGGCACTTTCAATGCCCAACTTGTTATAGTTTTTAAACATCTGATCACAACATTAAAATGTTTATTTTTTTCATATCATCAAACTTGGACAAAGCCAGTTTCAGTACTGGGTGTGAAATCCTCTATTCGGTGGTGGCTAGTTTAAATCCTGGTCATTGTCTCCCACTGTTGTCTGTACTAACTGTTGTAAGTTATGTTTAAATTTTCACAGAGGACTCTACCATTTGTCAATAAAGGACAAGATTTGAAATACATTTTGGAGATATTACCTGAGAATGAAAACTAGCCATATGGGTCTACAGTTGCTGACTTCTCAGATCTAGCACTGTTAAGGTTAAGACTGGTATAAATTTTCCTAAAACCTTCCCATTTAACCATACTCATTGACACTCCACAGAGCCACCCTATTCATAACAAATCTTCTCATCATATCAGAGATTAACATAACATTTAGTGCGGATCATTAATGAGTACCATCTTATATTAGGTGTAAAGTCATCATGAGAGAAACCAGTCTGATTACCAAGCACTGATGACAAGGTGCCCTCTCTGATCTCTAATATCCCCAAACCATTCCAGTTGTTTTTCTTACCTCCATTTGTAAGTTACTGGAGAATGACAAGAATGCCCAATGGCCATGATGGATGCGGGTACTAAACACAAACATGCCATAAGCCAGTAGAGGGGCAATATTTCCAACAATAAACCTGACCTACACAGCCAAGGAAAAGGGATGATGATGATGAGCTAGAATATATCATCTAGTCCACAATTTTCTTTATGTCAAGTATATCTGGCAGGGAGAAATATTTTGTTGGGATGGTAAATTGAAATTAAATGTGACAAGTTTGGTACTACATAATGGTTTGGAGTATACAAGATATATTGTGTGTGACAAGCTCAACACTGCAAAATTGTATGGAATAAACAAGATAAATTGTCTAACACTTATCTGAAAATTCTGTAAAATACAACCAACAAAAATGCTACAAGACTGCTCCACTCTAATTGTTTCCCCTTTATTAAATCTCTTCAAAGATACTGAGATTCTTTTCTTACCCTAGCCCAAAATGAATATTTATTATTGTTGACTGCTTCCTAGTAACATAGAAGAGCCAATAAGATTTCAACTGACCTTTTATTGATTGCCCCTACCCACCTTTACAAGCAAATAAATATAGACACAAGCTCATATTTAAAGAAGTACTGTTGACAAAGCCAAAAAGGAGGAAATAGAACTAACATACATCTGGGATAAAAATATTCTGGAATTTCCTTATCCATTCATTTAAAAATGTCATCAGCAGATCTTGTTGCCAATAGCAACAGAAAACAGAAATGTCAGCAATTATGAAAATAATAGTATTCTGAAATTTCCTGGAATTCATGAAAACAATACCAACACTGACCTAAGGCAAACAGCGCAATTAATACAAGGAAGAAAACATAATATACCTGCATTAAAATGAAAGCCGTTCAATTGATACCTGTTATAATACATGATTAAAGGCAGCACTGGTAATTCTCAAACTGCACAGATGGAAGACAAATGATCTAGCAATTGAGGGTTGGAAGGATATTATGATGCAAATGTATTGTTCCACTAATGAACATAGATAATAGCTATGCAATATATCATGATTATATTTACAAGAATGTGTTTAAAATGTTAAGCAACCTTGCAAATATGAAAACTTTTTACTTTTAGGCCTACACTACAGTAATTATGGCATATTTGTGTCTAGTAGGCCATATCACTAGTTATCTTAGGAAAATGTATCCCTTATACTACAATAATTTCGGGTAGGATTTGCCCCTAGTAATATTGTTATGTTCAATGGGTAGGAGTTCTCTAATTATATGTTGAGGTCAACCAAGATTTATAAAATGTTGAATATGGGTCGAGTATATGCCTTTTGAAATATTGGTACTGGGTTGAGTATTTGATACTATTGATATACTGATATAGTTTTGAGTATATCCCTATTAATAAATTGGTGTTGGGTAGTTTATCCTTTATATATTGATGCTGAGAAGAGTTTATCCTCTATATATTGATTTGGGTAGAGTTTATCCTTTATTTATTGATGTTGGTTAGAGTTTATCCTCTATATATTGATGTTGGATAGAGTTTTGAAATACTTAAGTTGGGTAGAGAATTTATTCCTATTGATATATTAATGCTGGGTTGAGTTTATCCCTGTTAAAATAATGATCTTGGGCAGAGCATTTATCCTTGCAAATCTATTGATGGTTGGTAGAGCAGTTATCCTTGCAAATATATTGATGGTAGGCAGAGCATTTTTCCTTGCAAATATATTGATGGTAGGTAGAGCAGTTATCCTTGCAAATATATTGATGGTAGGCAGAGCATTTTTCCTTGCAAATATATTGATGGTAGGTAGAGCAGTTATCCTTGCAAATATATTGATGGTTGGTAGAGCAGTTATCCTTACAAATATATTGACGGTAGGCAGAGCATTTATCCTTGCAAATATATTGATGGTGGGCAGAGCATTTATCCTTGTATATATATTGATAGTGGGCAGAACATCATGCCTATAAATAAACTGATGTTGGGCAGAGTATTTATCCCTGTTAACTAATTGATGTTGGGTAGTTTTAAAATATTGATGTATGGTAGGATATAATGTATGTGATATTTTCAATGATGTTGATGAGCAGAGTGTATTGCAATTGACATACTGCCATTGAGCTGAGTTAATACCCAGTAATATATTGATGTTGCCTAGGATATAACCTAATGATCTTTAATGTCTAACATGATTTACTTCTAGTTTTTATTGAAAGTTGCAGTATCATATTGAAGTAGAGCAAGTTTATTTCCCTGTAATATACTAAAGTAGAACAGAATTTATCCCCATTATTATAATGATGTAGTGCAGGATTCATCCCAAATATATAGCAACTATACCAGGTTTTATCTTCATTTTTATAACGAAGTCAGATTAGGCTCTATCACCATTATAACAAAGAAGTAATGTAGGATTTATTTTCAGGATAATATTGAAGTAGATCAGGATTTATCCAAAATATATTCAACTAGACCAGTGTTTATCTCCATTACTTTATTTAAGTTGTGCAGGATTTATCTTCATTATCATATTGAAGTAGAGCAGGATTAGTCCCCAATATATATTGCAGATAGACCAGGCTTGATCTTAATAATTATGCTGAAGTAGAGTAAAATTTATCGCAAGTGTTATATTGAGGTAGAGCAGGATTAGTCCCCAATATATATTGCATATAGACCAGGCTTAATCTTAATTATTATGCTGAAGTAGAGTAAAATTTATCGCATGTGTTATATTGAGGTAGAGCAGGATTAGTCCCAAATATATATTGCAAATAGACCAGGCTTGATCTTAATTATTATGCTGAAGTAGAGTAAAATTTATCGCAAGTGTTATATTGGAGTAGAGCAAGATTTATCCCAAGTGTTAAATTGAAGTAGAGCAGGATTTGTCCCCAATATATTGCAAATAGACCAGGCTTGTTCTTAATTATTATGCTCAAGTAGAGCAAAATTTATCGCAAGTGTTATATTGAGGTAGAGCAGGATTTATCCCCAATTTATTGCAAATAGACCAGGCTTGATCTTAATCATTATGCTGAAGTAGAGCAAAATTTATCACTAGTGTTATATTGAAGTAAAACAGGATTTTGTCACAAGTATTATATTGAAGTAGAGCAGGATTTATCATTGAATGAGAGTAGAATTATCCCCATTATATTGTAAATAGACCAGGCTTTACCTCCATCATTAAAATGAAAATCTATTTTCATAATTATAATGCTGAAGTAAAGCAAGATTTATCCCAAGTTTCATCTAACAGCTCCTCTAGAATCTGGAAAACACTGACAAGGGCAAAACACCATGTTATGGGACAGATATAATGGCTTTTATAATAGAACACTATTGCCACAGAAACAGAACAACACCTCTGTACAACTGGTACAGGGCAAAAAAGGTATCAAAAGTTGGCAGTTTTTTGTTTTTTTACCTGCACACAGCTGGGCTTCTACATTCCTTCTTGTGAAATAACTCAATTTCCTAGATCATAAACAGTAATAGAAAATTATTGTGCGCTAAACACAAAATGCAAATGCCAAAGTTGCAAAAAAGGTGAAAGAATTCAGAGAATTTTCTAGCCCATTCTACAGAGAAAATCTGTCAAAGCAACTAGCATACTTTTTCAGGGGACCTAAATGTTTGCCCAAGAGGTAATAGTCACAGAATCCTTTCAGAGACAAAATGTTATCCATAAAAGTCTTAGAACATCTTCTGGCCAAAGAGGAGAGAAACTGTATTGAAGAGTCAAGTTGCTTTTACATGAAGTTATATTAACCTTTTTAATAGTACTGAAGAATTGGGCACCCTTAGTTCATAATAAACAATCTGATCTGGGTCAACACTGTCTTTGCCACAGTGTTGGTATTACTCCTTTCAAAACTTCTGGGAAGGAAGATCAGGGTTGTAATACATACAAGTTGCATAACCCTTACTGGTTACAAGTTGCTATGAAAGCTTTTACTCAAGATTGTTTCAGATTTGTTGTTGTACTCACATCTTATCATCTTCACCACTTCTGTATGGTTTGAGTTCGTTACAAGTTTGCCATTCACCTGAAATGGGACAAAACATTTTTGTTTCATGTACAGTACAACAGTTCATGTTTATACATATGTATTAATAATAAATTCTATATGGGAATTGGGTATGTAATTACACATGTTATAACAATATATGGGTATTGGGTATGTAATTACACAATGTTATAACAATATATGGGTATTGGGTATGTAATTACACATGTTATAACAATATAGTAACAGACAAGTCTGATTTCCATATCAATATGTGATATTCCATTATCAGATAGATATTACATCACTGCCTTTTGCAATTTACT